>RQTK01001784.1:0-41680 GCA_003991915.1 Elysia chlorotica
TTGCTCTACATGTGGTTCAACTCTATTTTTTTCTATTGGCTTTTTACGAGATATCTCTTGTAGACCTGCTTCACCATTAGCTTCGTATAATTCTTTAAACCTATAATAGCTATCTCTTGAATAACCCATTACTTTACAGGCTTTTTTAACATTACCTAATTGTTTTGCTAACTCCAACAAGCCTAGTTTAGGTTTGATGATCTTATCTGTAGTATTCATTTCTAATTTCCTTAATTTAACATCTTATTTTAACTAAAATGTCAGATTAAATCTAGACTACTACAGCTAAGAAGTATATTTTCACCACAGTTGTCATAATGTGATGAACTATTTGCTACATATTTAACAAATGTTTCTTTTGTCATACCTCTCCATTGCTGATCTGTAATATCTTGAATATTCTTTGAAAGTTCTATACGAATTTCTTGCAGCATACCTGTATTTTTATCACAACTAAGATCTATATCATTATGAGTAATATTTGGAAGCTTTGTCTGGATAATATTATACAATTCTACTTTGCTTATATTTTTTCTAGCTCTTAACTGATCTATAAACAAATTTCTAAATACTTTCACCATCTTTGTCTGAACATAAAAATATTCTGATTGATTCCATTCAAGCTGACATCTACCATGCTTATCCCACTCATGTTTAGGTAAACAAAAATCTCCATCAAAACAATAGTTAACCGCCGGCTGATAGTAGCTTAGCAAAATACTATTTGTAGCTGAAGGATCATAAACATCATACTTAGTATCTGTACAGTTACCATAATCTATACGTCCATTAACATTAGGCCATAAACCATGAAGTGTCATTGCATACATTGCATTTTCTGATATTTTTTTGTCTATGCCTTTACATTCAGGTTTGTCCTTATGAGAATCGCAGAAACCTTCCGTCCATGTTATTGCAAGCTTATAACTATCGAAATGTCCCGCTGTATTATCTGTAGCATCACATAAAATGAACATAGCTAAAAACATAGCAAAACATAATATTATTTTTTTCATATTAAAATCACAAAAGTGTAAATTAGCGAACATTATACAATATAAATTTCAAATAAATAAATCTTATTTAAATCCTACAATTCTATAATAATACTAACCATTAGAGCTAAAGTCTGCGTTAATATTTAGTGGCGTATATCTTTCTAATTAGTCATCTGTTCTATGATGAGTTCATATAGCGATTCGGCTAACCTATGAGTAGTAATGTTTCGATCAATGATATGTTGCTTAACTGATCCACACTGAATAACATTTAGCCAATCTTGAATCATTCCCTCAAAACCTTTACTTGTTAGCATTGGTGTCCAGTCTTTTAACGCAATTCGTGTTTGAATATTATTAGCCCAAATATGACCTTGCACAAATGAATCGAATTCGATGTTTATATTTTCATAGCAAGCCATCACTCTTTCACATGTCACACCAAAATTTCTATTCATGGATGCATTAAGTATCGTATCACCAGCTTGCCATTGAATATCTAAACGAGAAAGTTTAGCGCCCCTAGATTGATAAGTGACTTGAAGATCATCAAAATTTACCTGCCCATTTAAGTTAATACTGTCAAGTGGGTGAATAAAATCATCAAATATGAATGTACGAAGATCTCCTGGCAGATCATGACGATTCTTCTCCCATCTTAGTGAGCTCAAAGCCCCAACGTCCCCCTTCTTAAGTTCTGGGATGTGTTGATTAAATAATGGAATGTGGCGACGATTGAAACCCACATATAGTGGTACTGATTGAATCATAGATAACTCATATAGCTTTTCAACTTGTTGTGCTGTGTCTGATAAAGGCTTATCAACAAATGTAGGTATCCGTCGTTTTAAAAAGTAACTTGCGATATCAAAGTGAGCAGTAGTTGCTGCGTGAATCATGACTGCATCGATATTCATCATCAGTAATGAATGATAATCTAAGCAGTAATCTTTAATTCGATACTGCTCTGCGACAGTATGTAATACATCGGGATTACGAGTGCAAAGCACTAGTTCCAAGCCTTTAATTTGAGTCAATATAGGCATGTAAGCCTTAAGAGCAATATCGCCTAACCCTATAATTCCAATTTTCATGATAATGTACTTTGCATATTGTCTGATTAAAGTAATAGTAACAATTTTTACTGATAAGTACAAAATTGACTAAAGGTGGTTAGCAACTTCAGTTTATAAATGTTTTGAAGATTTGTTTTCCTTGATTTTTTCTATAAAAAGTCCAATATTAGTAAAGTAAACATAAGATAGGAGAAAATCATGTCTATAGGATTAATGGTATTAATAATTGTAGCTATAATTGTGTTATATGTAGTAATGACATATAACAAACTGATAGCTGAAATAGAAACAGTAAAAAACAATGAAAAGCAGATAGATGTCCAGCTTGATAGAAGATCTAAAATATTTGATTCGCTAATCAATGTAGTAAAGAAATACATGGACTACGAGCAAACAACTTTAAAGCAGGTTGTAGCACTTAGAAATCAGTCTAATCTTGCAAAAGAAAACGGCGATATTCAAGAGCGCATAAATGCAGAGAACAAGATATCTGATTTTGCAAAGGGTATAAGTGTTCAATTTGAAAACTATCCTGATTTAAAAGCTAATCAGAATGTGATGCAGTTACAAGAAGAAATCACATCTACTGAAAATAAATTAGCATTTTCAAAGCAAGCGTTGAATGACTCAATAGAAATATATAATGCCCACAAGAAGTCATTTTTTGCGAGCATGATTGTAAATATGTTTAAGAAACTAGATGAGAATTTTGTATATTGGAATATCTCTGAAGAGAAAAAAGCTCAGCTAGAAGACTCAAGAGTGGAATTATAAATGCAGGATAATTTACAATACGGGTCTGTAAATTGGCGTGAAGTAGTTCGTAAAAATACTCAAAAAACATATCTCGTTATATTTACATTCCTTGTGGTGTTTTTTCTATTAGGTATTTTTGTTGATACTGTGTGGAGATATAGTGAGTTTGCGAATGCATACTATAGCCGTTATGGTCATCAACTACCTATCAGAGATGTCTTTTGGGCATTAGCCACATTTAAGATTCCACCGTATGCTACTATGCTAATATCAGGTGTAACAGTGGTGTGGTTGTTTATTACATTTAGTATGTACGATAAAATTATGCTATCTGGCACTCAGTATAGGCAAGTCTCTGCTGATGACTCTGATATGTTAGCTAGAAAAGTCTATAATGTTGTAGAGGAAATGAAACTAGCTGCTGGTATGAGATATATGCCTAAAGTATTTATGATAGATGCAAATTATATGAATGCTTTTGCATCTGGATATTCTGAAAAATCAGCAATGGTTGCTATAACTACAAAACTTGCAGCAGCTCTAACAAGAGATGAGCTACAGGCTGTCATGGCACATGAGCTAACACATATTCGTAACCAAGATATCAAACTGAATCTATTTACGATGGTGCTATCTAATATGATGCTAATCATTATGGATATGTTGTTTTACTCGGTGCTGTTCTCAGGAAATAGTAATAGCAATAATAATAAAAATAACAATGCACAGGTATTTTTCATAGTGATATTGATAATGAGATATGTGCTACAGATTTTTACAGTATTTATGATGTTGTTCTTAAGCCGTACAAGAGAATATATGGCAGATGCAGGTGCAGTTGAGCTAATGCGAACTAATGCTCCTATGGCTAATGCTCTAATAAAGATAGCAAATGATGGCCAGCAGCCTGAGTCTCAAGCAGAATATAAGCATAACAAAAATGAAAATCTGCGTAGAGCATCATATATTTTTGATCCATTAAGTGCCGGAGTTGCTGGTAGTGATATCTCAGATATGTTTTCCACTCATCCCAGTATCAAGAAAAGATTAGAATCTATAGGTGTAAAATCACAGCAATAGTCTACTATTTACTTTATAAATGTAATATAATCTTTATATAGTCTAGGGAGTCACCCTAAGTTCTGTTAGTTTCATAATTTATTGTTTGATTAATTAAAAGAGAGTTAAATGTCAGATCAACAACCAAGAAAAAAATTGTCACTAGGTAAAAAAACTATTTCTACAACTAGAGTAGCATCAACAGTAAGACCTAGCCTTAAAAGTAAAATTAAAGCACAGAAAGAAAATACTGTAGAAAATTTTTATAGTAATAATGGTCATGAAATTGCTGAGTTATATAAGCAAAAGAGTGTGCTTAAAGAGAGAATTGTTCAGTTAGAAAGAAGGCTCCTTTTTGCTAAAAGTGAGCCGTTACAAGAATTTTTGTTTGAATTAAAAACAGAAGATTTTGAGATTTTATCAAAAATAAATGCTTGCATTGGCAAGCTTTAAAAATTAGAACGCTTTTGCGAATATTTCTTTTATACCTTTCTTAGCAAGTCCTAGCATTTTACCAAATTCTTCTTCTGAGAAGTCTTTGCCTTCTGCTGTGCCTTGTACTTCAATCATACCGCCTGCAGAGTTTAGCACTACATTCATATCTGTTTCAGCATTTGAATCTTCATCATAGTCAAGGTCAAGTACTGGCGCATCCTTGTATATACCTACAGATATTGCTGCAACAGGGTTTAGAAGTGGGTTTAATTCTTTATCTAGCATCTCGTTGTCATGCATGTATTTGATAGCATCTTTTATTGCTAATGATGCACCAGTGATAGATGCTGTACGAGTGCCGCCATCTGCTTGGATAACATCGCAGTCAACTCTGATTGTAAAATTATCTAGCTTTGATAAATCCACACTTGCTCTAAGTGCTCTACCTATTAATCTTTGGATCTCTTGTGTTCTACCAGATTGTTTGCCACGAGCAGCTTCTCTATCCATACGAGTATGAGTGGATCTAGGTAGCATGCCGTATTCTGCAGTTAACCAACCTTCGCCAGAATCTTTTTTAAATCTTGGAACACCTTCTGTTACAGAAGCTGTACATAGTACTTTTGTATCACCAAACTCAACAAGTACAGAACCTTCTGCATGCTTTGTGAAGTTGTGAGTTACTTTCATTTCTCTTAATTGGTCATTTGATCTTCCGCTTGGGCGCATAATTTGTTCCTTTATTGCTTAATTTACTAGCTTATAAGTGTATAATTATATAAATCATAACACTATTTAGAAAGCCTTAATATCGGCTTTTGGTATACAGTATGCAAAATGTTATAAAAAAACTAGAAATATTGCCACCAGGGTACAAATTTTGGTTGAATGATGCTAGTAATCTAATTACAGCTTTAAATAAATACTATATTGATGTGAAGGTAAAAAAAATATCTCAAAAAAGAGCTAGACTCACTGCTTTTGAAAAAAACTATATTAAAGCGGATGGTGCTCAAATTAGAAAAATATTTATACATAATGATAGAAGAAATATAGTTTTTGCTAGAACTGTCATTTCTGATAAGCTATATCATGCGCTTAGAAATGATCTTGAATTACTTGGAGATCAGCCAATAGGTGACATACTGTTGTTTAATAATGATAGTTTTAAACGAAGTAAATTTATTATTAGAAAACTAACTCGTGATGATTTTATAAAAGAGACAACATTAGAGACAACATTTGCAAATATATATTCTCGTAGTTCTATTTTCGTTTATAAAGAGAATAAAGAGAAACTTTTGATAATTACAGAATATTTTTTAGAGTTAGATGAGATGAAACACTATGTTCAGTAGCCTTAATAAATTCACTGCGTACTTAATGCTTATGCGTTTACATAGACCAATCCCGATACTATTGATATTGTGGCCGACTCTAACAGCTCTTATACTTGCTAGTCATGGTATTATGAGTTTTAAGATGTTTATAATCTTTAGTGTTGGTGTTGTTACAATGCGCACTGTTGGCTGTATCGTTAATGATATGGCTGATATTGAGTTTGACAAACATGTAGAAAGAACAAAGACAAGGCCGTTAACTAGTGGACAATTAAGTCTAAAAAATGCTGCTATATTGTATCTAGTATTGACACTCGTGGCCTTTGTTTGTGTGCTATTTTTGAATATATTTACGATATTGTTATCTGTTGTTGCATTGTTTTTAGCAGTGTTATATCCGTTTTGTAAGAGATTTTTTGCTATACCTCAGCTGGTTTTAGGTTTGGCTTTCAACTTTGGTATATTAATGGCATTCTCTGCGATACAAAATAAGCTACCATTAGCGGCTTGGATATTTTATGCTGCAACCATATGTTGGACTGTGGCTTACGATACTATTTATGCTCTTGCAGATAGAGAGTTTGATTTGGAAATTGGAATTAATTCTTCTGCAGTTCTCTTTGGTCAAAAGGTATTTACATATATATCTATTTTTAATTTTATTGCTATATTACTGTTTATTAGTTTGGGTATATATTGCTCTTTTGGGTATGTTTATTATATTGGTTTAGTTATCTCTGGCTTAATATTTATGCGTAACTACTTTATCTACAAAAAACTTGGGATAGCTAACTGCATTCAAGCTTTTTCTGATAATCATTGGGTGGGAGCTATAATTTTCTTTACGGTACTGTTTTCATTAATGTAGTTTTTCTATAGCATTATTCTTTTCTATACCAATACAGTATAATCAATATATGGAAATATGTTGGTTGGTAGATGTTATGAAAAAAATACTTATAGCAGGTGGCTCTGGCTTCGTTGGTAGAGGGCTTTCTAAGTTCCTGAAAGATTATTTTGAGCTTACACTGCTTTCTAGGTCATCAAAAGTTGATTTAATTGATTATCATCAAAGTATAACTTGGCAAGAGCTTAACGAATCTAATATCTCTGGTTATGATATCATCATAAATCTCTGTGGATATAATATAGGTCAAAGCAGATGGTCAAAGAAAATTAAAGATAAGCTAATCAATAGTAGAGTTGAGCCTACAACCCGTTTAGTAGAGCTTATTGGTAGCAAAGATATTTGGTTAATAAATGCTAGTGCTATTGGTTTTTATCCTTTTTCTAAAGATGCCCAAGATGAAGAAAATGTTATTGCTTATGAATTTAAAACATTTAGTCAAGAAATTGTTCATAAATGGGAGTCGTGTCTTACTAGCTCAAACTTGAGTAAATATACAATACTTCGATTTGGCGTTGTAATAGGTGATGGTGGTGTGCTTGAGAAAATGTCTATGACTGCTAAGTTTGGTTTTTTAGTCAAGTTTGCATCAGGCCAACAGTTAATGACTTGGGTGAGTTTACATGACTTATGTAGAGCATTTAAGTTTGTGATTGATAATGAACTATCTAATCAGCAAGTATTTAACCTAACATCTTCAAAAGCAGCTACAAATATAGATATTATAAATGCTATCAAAAACAATAGTCGTGCTAAGTTAGTGTTTAATATGCCTGCAATAGCCATTAGAGCATTGTTTGGGCAAATGGGGGAAGAGCTTTTGCTTTCAAATCAAAACATATTACCAACAAGACTGATAAATACCGGTTTTGAGTTTGAAGATAAAGATATTAATAAAGCGATAGAGAGATATTTATAATTGTAGTTATAATTATTTGTGAGCTTTGTTGTAAGCCTTGATACCTAGGTCTAGTAATTCTAGAGCTCTTACAAGAGATTTTTCTTCTAGGATGTAAGCTATTCTGATTTCATCTACACCAAGGCCTTTTGTCGCATAGAAGTCAGCTGCTGGTGAGACCATAACTGTTTCATCTTTATCTGCAAAATCAGTTAGCATCCATAATGCAAATTTTTCAGCGTTATCAATTGGTAATTTAGCAATTACATAAAATGCACCTGTAGGCTTTTCACAAATCACGCCATCAATTTTTGATAGTGCATTGTAAGTAATGTCTCTATGCTTTTGGTATTCTACATTTACTTCATCAAGATAGTCTTGTGATACGCCATATAGTGCAGTAGCACCTACTTGTTCTAGTGTGGGTACACATAGTCTAGACTGGCAAAGTTTGATTAGGTTTGTGATAAGCTCTTTGTTTTTAGTACAGATTGAGCCGATTCTAGCACCGCAAGCACTATATCTTTTAGACACAGAGTCAACGATCATTACTCTATCTTCTACACCATCGATATTACCAAAAGATGTACAAGTCAAACCATCATAAGTAAACTCACGGTAAACTTCATCACTTATTATGAAAAGATCTTTTTCAATAGCCACTTCAGCTAATATCTCTAACTCTTGTCTAGAGTATACAACACCAGTAGGGTTGCCAGGATTAGATATCATGATAGCTTTAGTTTTCGGTGTTATACAAGCAAGAATTTCTTCTTTTGAAGGGAGGTGGAAGCCATCTTCTGCTTTAGTTGTGATAGGTTTTATCTTAACATCAACAGCAATAGTAAAACCATTGTAGTTTGTATAGAAAGGTTCTGGAACCAGTATTTCATCACCAGCATTACAAGTAGCAATAGCTGCAAAGATAAGAGCCTCTGAACCACCATTAGTAATTAATATTTCATCTTCTGCATAATGCATATCAAATCTTTTGTAATATTCTGAGATTGCTTTAATCAGCTTTGGATCACCATTAGATACTGAATATGCGATCGTTTCTTCGTCAAAAGCTCTAATAGCATCCATGAACTCACTAGGAGTTTTAATATCTGGTTGACCAATATTTAAGTGATATACTGTTTTGCCATTTTTTTGTGCTTGCTGAGCGAATGGTACAAGTTTACGAACAGGCGATGCCTGCATTGCTTTTACTCTATTAGATAGTTGCATTTGTTTAACTCTAAAATATTAAGTGATTTAAATTATATTATATTTTTTATATGCCCACAAATACTAATAGTACTTAATATGTATAATTGTTTTATCTCTAGTCTTTCAAGATGATTTTTCTACATCGTTAGTAATACTCGAATATACTTGTGATACTTACACTTTATCGTTTAGTATTCAACATAACTTATATCTCTCAAGCTTGTGTTTAGCGCGTAAGGTCAGCTATAATATCAAATCATAGAAATATATATTTAGCTTTTGTATATGCTGCTTCATTTGGCGATTAAGAATTTTGCGATTATCAAGTCTACAGAGATTGATTTTAGTAGTGGTATGACAGTATTAACTGGTGAAACTGGTGCTGGAAAATCAATATTGTTAGATGCTTTAAGTTTTGTATTAGGTGCTAGGTTAGAAAAAACTTTTTTACAAGAAGATCAGATTACTGAAGTTTCAGCTACATTTTGTATTAAAGAAAATGCAGGTGTGCAAAAATTATTATCAGAACTTTTTATTGATCATGAGAATGAGTGTACATTTAGAAGAGTTGTTAATAAATCTAAGCAGAGCAGACTCTTTATCAATGGTAGTGTAGTTCGTGCATCGGATATGCATAAGATATCTGATAAATTGATTAATATTTATAGTCAAAACTCACATCAAGATTTGTTAGATCCGAAATCACAGTTATCATTGTTAGATAGTTTTGGTAATCATGATAAGTTTTTACTAGATGTAAAAAATAACTTTAATGAATTGAATGATGTTAAAATCAAGATTCAAGAACTTAGGAAAATAGTTGATAATCAAAATTCTGAAAAAGAACTGCTAGAGTATAAGCTTAATGAATTACTAGAGCTGGAATTGTTTGAGAACGAGTTTGAGGATCTAGCTAGTGAACATCAGAATTTGTCTAGTGTAGATGATATAGGACAATGTTTAAATAGTGTCATAAGTATGATGTATGAAGATGATAATAGTTTGATCTCACAATTATCATATATCGAAAAAGAGTTAAATAATTTTGCTAATAATACGAGTTTTGACACAATAAGAGATCTAATTTCACAAACAAAAGTTTACGCTCAAGAAACCATATCAGAAGCAAACAATATAGCAGATGGTCTAGAGCATGATCCTGAAAAATTAGCAGATGTAGAGGCTAGAATGACTCAGATATATGATCTAGCTCGTAAGCATAAGGTTGAGCCTAGTTATTTATATAGCTATATTGCTGAACTACAAGCGGAGCTAGATGCTTTTTCACAAGATAGTGAAGAATTAGAGTCATTATATAAGCTAAAAGGTGAGCTAGCTGAAAGTTATATGGCTAAAGCAACTATTCTAAGTGATGCAAGAAAAAAATCAGCTAAAGCCTTTTCAAAACAAGTTCAAGAGCATATCCGTAAACTAAATATTCCAAAAGGTAGTTTTGAAGCTGTTATAAGTTCAGCAGAAAATTATACTAGAGATGGTTTTGATAGTTGTGAGTTTATGATCAATTTTAATCTCGGTGAGAAGTTAGCTCCTGTAAAAAAAGTAGTATCTGGTGGTGAGTTAAGTCGAATAGGTTTATCTATACAGGCAGTATCAGCAGAGAAAAGATCTTTCCCGACACTTGTCTTTGATGAGGTCGATGTGGGTATATCTGGAGCTACTGCTGAGATTGTTGGTAAGCTACTAAAAAGTCTATCTAAAAAATTACAAGTGTTATGTATAACGCATCAGGCACAAGTTGCAGCACAGGGAGATATACATCTTCATGTTTCTAAGGAATATCTAAAAGATACTACAGAATCAAAGATTATACAGCTAGATCAAAATCAAAGAGTTCAAGAAATAGCTAAAATAGTTGGTGGTGTAGATATTTCAGAGAATACTCTAAATCATGCTAGGGAGTTGTTAGGGGTATAGTAATTTTGAATGGTGGTTGGTGAATTGGTAATTTGTAATTTGTAAACTCGATACCCAACAACCAACAACCAATAACCAATAACCAATAACCAATAATAGTCTATATTAGAGATTTACTAATTGATATTTAAAAAATATTGTATCTGGATAGTATAACATTATATTTTAAGCATAAAAAAACCACACAGGGCGGTTTTAGTTTTAGAAGATATTACTTACTTAAATTAAGCAGCAGTACAGTTGCTTGGAAGCTGAGATTGAGCGATTCCTGTTGCGCCACATGCCCATGTGATAGCACCACTACCTAAAGTAGGAGTTAGAGTTATTGAACCACCACTTGGTAAATCAGTAGCAGCACCAGTTACTGTTATAACGCCAGCAGCAGAAACTGAAGTACCAGCAGGCATACCAGCAGCGCCAGCAGCAGCAGCAGTTATTGCAGGTGTACCTGAAACAGCACCAGTATCAGCAATAGCTTGAGCTACATCGGCTTTTACACCACCTAGTTTAGCAAGTTCTGTACCGATCTTAGCTCTAGCAGTATAGTTAGAATACATCGGGATAGCAACTGCTGCCAATATAGCGATAATCGCGATCACAACCATTAACTCAACAAGTGAGAAACCTTTTTGTGCTTTTCTTTTGATTTGTGTTTTCATGATAATTTCCTTATCTATATATATTTACATATTACTTAAGAAACATTCCTAAGTGTTTCCACTATAAGCCATTATTTTTATCTGGTCAATATAAAAATTCTATAATTTAATGCTTTTGTGTAAAAAGTGATAAAAAATCATGGTTTTATTTACTTTCGTTGTTTTTATTAAACACAAAAGCTTTTTAAATTTTATGCTCTATAGTCTATAATCATACAAAACTTTAAAACCATACCGTAATCAATGTCATTCCAGCAAATAAAATTAAATATAAAGCAAAATGCTTGTGGATTTAAACAAGCTTTAAAATCACAAAAAACTAGTGAGTATAAGTTGCCGAAGGTGGTTCAGCTTAAATATACATTCATTGTAATAGCTTTATTAGCAATAGCGTTTTTTTACTTAGCAGATACTCCTGTAGAGATGTGGGTTAAACATGATATGCCGCAAACTGTTAATACAATATTTCAGTATATTACTAAGATTGGTAAGGCAGAGTATATACTCGAGCTTTGCGGGGTTATTTTACTAGTTCGTCTAGTTATCAATGTTGATAATATAGGTGAAAGGGCTAGACAGTTATGGGATAAACTAACATTATACTCATTGTTTATATTGGGCAGTGTGGCTATTAGTGGTATTATCGGTCAGATACTAAAATGTATTATAGGTAGAGCAAGACCTAAATTATTTGAACAATATGGCTCTTTTTATTTTCAGCACTTTCATGCGCCTAGTTATGACTTTGCAAGTATGCCATCAGGACACTCGGCTACTATAGGTAGTATTTGTTTTGCATTAGTGTTTATAGCTCCTAGATTTAAGTATTTATGGTTAGTGATAGCATTGTTGGTTGCGGGAAGTAGAATCATAGTTGGGGCGCATTATCCTAGTGATGTTACATTTGGTTTAGCATTGGGCGGCTATACATCTGCATATATGTATGTATGGATGAAAAACAGAAATTTAATCCAATAAAACTACCATAAACTACTCCAAATTTGCTATGATATAAGACATCTGTTTTTACGCTAATAAGTATTAATTACAATGAAAATTATCGATGGCAAAGAACTGTCAAAAAATCTTAAAGAGCAACTCGCTCATGAAATAGCTGAATATAAACAAAATACAGGCATAGTACCAAAACTTACTGCTGTAATAGTTGGTGATGATCCTGCTAGCCAAGTTTATGTGGGTTCTAAATCTAGATCATGCTCACAAGTTGGTATTGAGTCAGATGTTATTACATTACCGTCAAACACAAGTGAGACAGAGCTTTTAGATTTGATTGATAAGCTAAACAATGACAAAACTGTCAATGCAATATTGGTACAGTTACCATTGCCAGAGCATATTAATAATCAAAAAGTTATTTATAAAATATCGCCTGATAAAGATGTAGATGGTTTTCATCCTACAAATATTGGCAGGTTACAGCTTCGTGACAAAAAATGTCTAGAGCCTTGTACTCCAAAAGGTATTATGACTATGCTAAAAGCATATGATATTGATGTAGCTGGAGCACATGCAGTAGTAGTTGGTGCTAGTAATATTGTTGGTAAGCCAATATCTCAGTTACTTTTAAATTCAAAAGCTACTGTAACCACATGTCATAGATTTACCAAAAATCTAAAATCACATACGCTAATGGCTGATATATTAGTTGTTGCGGTTGGTAAGCATAACTTTATATCTGCTGATATGGTAAAACCAGGTGCTGTAGTGATAGATGTTGGTATCAATAGAGTAGATGGTAAAATTTATGGCGATGTAAATTTTGATGAAGTTAAAGAAAAAGTTTCGGCTATTACCCCTGTGCCAGGCGGAGTAGGACCGATGACTATTACAGAATTATTATTTAATACTTTCCAATGTTGTAAAAATCAAAACAAGGACACAATCTAAATGTCAAACTTAAAATATTCAGATGCTGGTGTAAACATAGAAGCTGGTAATCAAGCTGTTGAGAGAATGAAAGAGCATGTTAAAAAAACATTTAATAGCAATGTACTGACAGGCCTTGGTAGTTTTGGTTCTTTATTTTCATTAAAAGAAATTGTGAATAAATATGATGATCCAGTATTAGTACAGTCAATAGATGGTGTTGGTACAAAAACTAAAGTCGCTGTAATGTGTGGTAAGTTTGAAAATCTAGGTTATGACTTATTTTCAGCTGCGACAAACGATATCGTAGTGATGGGTGCTAAGCCTATTACATTTCTAGATTATGTAGCCCATGATAAGTTAGATCCAGCTGTTATGGAAGAACTAGTAAAAGGTATGTCAAAAGCATGTGCTGAATCTGGTGTAGCACTTGTGGGTGGTGAAACTGCAGAGATGCCAGGAGTATATCAACCAGGTGAGATAGATATGGTTGGTGTGATTACTGGTATTGTTGATAAAAATAAAGTTATTAACGGTAGTAATATTGTTGCGGGTGATGTTGTATTTGGTCTTAGCTCATCAGGTTTACATACAAATGGTTATTCATTCGCTCGTAAATTATTTTTTGATGTTGCTGCAAATAATCCAACTGATACATACCCTGAATTTAATGGAAAAACTATCGGTGATATATTATTAGAGCCACATATTAACTATACAAATATTATCCATGATTTCTTAGATAATGGTGTTGATATCAAAGGCATGGCACACATCACTGGAGGCGGATTTATTGAGAATATTCCTAGAGTATTGCCAGAAGGTCTAGGTGCTACTATAGAAAAAGATAGTTTCGAAACTCCTGCGGTATTTAATGTAATGCAAAAAATCGGTGGTATAAGTGAGTTTGAGATGTACCGTTCATTTAATATGGGCATCGGTATGACAATCATAGCTACAGCTGATCAGTTTGCAAAAATGCAAGAATTAGCAGCGAAGCACACAAATACAAAATTATATAAAATTGGTGAAATAACTAATTCAGGCAAGGTAGAAATCATCTAATGGTAGATAAAAAAATCATTATCGAAAGTATAGACAATGTCCTCAAAACAACAAATTTAGATATCAAAGATAAATACACAGGCAAAGTGCGCGATATGTATTTTGTTGGTGATAAAAGTATCTTAATATCTACAGATAGACAATCAGCATTTGATAGATCACTAGGCTTTATCCCATTTAAAGGAGAAGTGCTTGCTCAGTCGTCAATTTGGTGGTTTAAAAATACTCAACATATTGTAAAAAATCACTTTATCTGTTCACCTGACCCAAATGTTGTGATAGCTAGAAAAGCTAAAGTATTACCTATTGAATTTGTAGTGAGAGGTTATATAACCGGTTCTACTTCTACATCACTTTGGACACACTATAAAAATGGTAGTCGTGACTATTGTGGGAATATATTAGCTGAAGGGTTAAAGAAAAATCAGAAGTTACCAAAAAATATCCTAACACCAACTACAAAAGAAGCAGATCATGATAGACCAATATCACCAGAAAATATTGTCAAAGAAGGCTGGATGACACAAGAGCAGTGGGATTATGCTTCACAAAAGGCATTAGAACTATTTGAGTTTGGACAAGAAAAAGCACTTGAGCATGGTTTAATACTTGCAGATACAAAGTATGAGTTTGGAGTTGATGAATTAACAGGTGAGATAATCTTAATCGATGAAATTCATACCCCTGATAGTTCGAGATTTTGGTTAAAAGATAGTTATCAACAAAAGTTGGATAACAATGAAGAGCCAGAAAATATAGATAAAGAGTTTTTTAGATTATGGTTTGCTAAAAACAGTGATCCATATAATGACAAGGTATTGCCACAGGCACCACAAGAACTAGTTGTGGAGTTATCTCAAAAATATATCACTCTATACGAGATGATAACTGGTGAGACATTTATTCCACAAGATATTGATGAAGATATTAATGATCGTATTGTTAAAAATGTTACAAAATATTTAGAAATGGAGAGCACTTTGAATATTCTTCTAATAGGTTCTGGAAGTAGAGAACACGCAATTGCTAAAGCTGTTAATAGAAGTAAGATAAAAAATAATTTGTTTTGTGTAAGTAATGCAGTAAACCCTGGTATTGATGAATTATGCAAAGGTTATCATATCGCAGCTGTGACTGATGCTGATGCAATCTGTGCTTATGCAAAACAGCAGAATATTGATATTGCAATCATCGGTCCAGAAGCACCGTTAGAAGCAGGTTTAGCAGATGAGCTAAAAGCAATCGGTGTAAGAGTGGTTGGGCCTACAAAGGCTCACGCAATGTTAGAGAGTTCTAAAGGCTTTACTCGTGATCTTATTGAAGAATATGATATCGGAGCTAATCCATTCTTTAAAAAGTTTAATACGATGGATGGTGTTGCTGAGACATTAAAGCAATACGAAAAAGCTTTCGTAATAAAGGCTGATGGTCTATGTGGTGGTAAGGGCGTGTTAGTGTGGGGCGATCATTTACATTCTATGGATGAAGCGCTTGAGCATTGTGAGTCATTAGTTAATGATGGTAAAGAGTTTGTGGTAGAAGAGAAATTAGTTGGTGAAGAGTTTTCGCTAATTTCATTTACTGATGGCGAGAACTTTATTCATATGCCTGCAGTGCAAGATCATAAGCGTGCGCATGAGGGTGACAGAGGTCCAAATACAGGTGGTATGGGTACTTACTCTGATGCTAACCATAGCTTACCATTTTTATCAGATAGTGATATCGAAAGAGCTAAACAGATAAATGAAAAAGTAGTTCACGCATTAGCAGATAAGCTAGGATCTAAGTATCAAGGTATTGTATATGGTGGTTTTATGGCTACTAAAGATGATACGAAAGTTATTGAGTATAATGCTAGATTTGGTGATCCAGAGGCTATGAATTTATTGACTCTGATGGATGCTGATTTTGTTAAAGTTGCAGATGCGATAACAAATGGCACTTTAGATAAGGTTGAAGTATCATTTAAAAACAAAGCTAGTGTATGTAAATACTTAGTACCACTAGGATACCCAAATAATTCAGTTAAAAACTTTAAGATAGATATTGGTGATTGTCCTAATAATGTTGAACTATTCTTAGGAGCTGTTGATAAAAAAGATGGCGAGCTAATTGGTACAGGTTCACGTGCTGTTGCGGTGCTTGGTATAGGTGATACTATAGCAGGAGCAGAGCAAAAGGCGGAAAATGCTATCAAAAATATTTATGGTAAATTATTTCATAGACCAGATATTGGTACAAAAGATCTTATAAATAAGCGTATTAAGCATATGAATTTCTTGCGTGGTGATAAATATAAGGAAATAGTATAAGTAATGTCACTATCTGCTGATAAGATAAAACTTGTTGTTTTAGGCTCTACTAGGGGTACTAGTCTAGAGTTAATAATTGAAAGTATCTCTCAGGGATTATTAAATGCTGAAATCTGTGAAGTTATATCAAATAAAGAGCATGCTTATATATTAGAAAGAGCTGCAAAACACGGTATAGAAAATAGCTATATTAGTGCAAAAGGCTTAACAAGAGCAGAGTACGATAGTATCTTGATATCTGAGATTTCTATTCATAATCCTGATTTGGTGTTATTGATTGGCTATATGAGAATTTTAAGTGATGAATTTGTAAATGCCTTTCGTGGTAAAGTCTTAAATATTCATCCATCATTGTTGCCAAAACATGCTGGATTAATGGATTTAGATGTTCATCAATCTGTGATAGATGCAAAAGATGATAAATCTGGATGTACTATACACGAAGTCTCTGAAGAGCTAGATGGTGGAGCAATAATTTTACAAAAAGAGTGTGATGTATCAAATAATGATACTGCTGAGACTCTTAAACAAAAAGTTCAAAAATTAGAAGGCAGTGCTTGGGTTGAAGTTATAAGGGATTGGGATAAATAGTTACTTGTAGGAGTAGTCCCTTGTGGCTGCCCGTATAAAATAAATGGGTTGGCACAAGGCACACCCCTTACAAACATGGTATAAGGCAACTAAACTAATTATTATTCTATGACTTTCGTGGAATTTAGCTAGAAGTTGTTGGTAAAAATAATAATCGATCCTATGGTCAAGCCATAGGATGACAGATCTTTTCGATTGCTATGGAGAAAAAAATGAGTATTGAAGTTGGTGTAATCATGGGCTCTAAATCTGATTGGAGCACTATGAAAGAATGTTGTGATATTTTAGAAAATCTAGGTATTAAATATGAGTGTGAAGTAGTATCTGCACATCGTACACCAGATAAGATGTTTAGTTATGCCGAAACTGCAAAAGAGCGCGGCTTAAAAGTAATAATTGCGGGTGCTGGCGGTGCTGCTCACTTGCCAGGTATGGTTGCTGCAAAAACAGAACTGCCTGTATTGGGTGTACCTGTAAAATCTAGTGTGCTAAGTGGCAATGATAGTTTGCTATCTATAGTGCAAATGCCTGCTGGTATTCCTGTTGCTACATTTGCAATAGGTGTTGCAGGTAGCAAAAATGCTGCTTTATTTGCTGCAAGTATTTTACAGCATACAAACCCAGAGATTGGTAAGGCACTAGTAGCATTCAGACAGAACCAAACTCAAACAGTTTTAGATAACCCAAACCCAAGAGATCAGTAATATGAAAGTTGGTATAATCGGAGCAGGACAATTAGCTAGAATGCTAAGCTTAGCAGGTACTCCATTAGGTATAGAGTTTCATTGTTTAGGTAACAAGGGAGACTGTGCAGAAAGCGTGGTAAGCAGCATAACAGATATATCTTTAGATGATGTTTATGCTGTAACACAGTGGGCAAAACAGTTTGATGTGATAACTTTTGAAAATGAAAATATCTCTTATGAGTTGATTACAGCTATCAATGAAACTGTGAATGTTTATCCATCTGCAAAGGCTATTGAAGTATCTCAAGATAGACTAATAGAAAAAACCTTTATGCAAGACCATGGTATCAATACTGCAAACTTTGTTAATATTGATAGTTTAGAAGCTCTACAAGAAGCGACTGACAAATATGGTATTCCAGCTATAGTTAAAACTCGTAGATTTGGCTATGATGGTAAAGGACAGTTTGTAATCAAAACAGAGCAAGATATTACAAAAGCATGGGATAGTTTGAAAAATGCACCAGATGGTTTGATATATGAATCATTTGTTGATTTTGATTATGAAGTATCGTTAGTTTGCACTGCTGATATCAAAGGAAATGTTGCATTTTATCCATTAGCTAAAAATACTCATAAACAAGGAATACTTGTTGAATCTCAAGCACCATTTGAGAATGATGTGCTGACTATAAAGGCTCAACAAATAGCTAAAATTTTATTAAAAGAGCTTGGTTATGTTGGAACTCTTGCTATAGAGTTTTTTGTAAATGGCGAAGAGTTAATAATTAATGAAATAGCGCCAAGAGTTCATAATAGTGGGCACTGGAGTATAGATGGCTCTGTAACATCTCAGTTTGAAAATCATGTGCGAGCTATTACAGGTTTGATATTAGGCTCAACAGATAGCGTGAAAACTGTTATGCTTAATTGTATTGGTGGTATGCCAGCAATGAACGATTTAGCAGCATTAGATTGTGTTAAAACACATAGTTATAACAAAGATGCTCGAAAGGCTCGTAAAGTAGGTCATTTAAATATATGTATGAAAAATGATACGACTGAGTATCAACTACTACAAGCTAAAAAGTTAATCTCTTTATCTGAAGATATGTAGGTATATCTATACAAAATTCTTAAACTGTCTTTATTAAGACATCAAATTTATAATATGGAGTTTATATGTCACATCTATATGGCAATATGATACTAATCGAAGGTTTGATTTCTGCTGGTAAATCCACACTAACAGAAGAATTAACAAACAAGTTACCAAATGCCGTTAGCTACAAAGAGCAGACTATAAATAGTGAGCTATTAGCAAAGTTTTATGCTGATCCTAAGAAATATAGTTTTTTATTTCAGATGGAAACACTAAGTAGTCGTTATGCACAACATTTAGATGGTATCAAACAAGCATGGACTAACAAGAAGACTAGTATATTCGATCGTTCTATATATGCAGATAGCTGCTTTGTTGAGGTGTTGTTTAAAACTGGTATGATGACAGACATCGAGTATGATGCTTATTTTAAATTAAAGGATCAAATGTTTAAAAGCCTACTAATTCCACAAATATGTATTGCACTAGATGTATCGCCACAAACAGCGCATAAGCGAATAGCTGAGAGAGGTCGTGAGTGTGAAAAGGCTGTAACAGTTGAGTATCTAACAGACTTAAATAATGAATATGAAAAAGTTTATCAGTGGTTAGATAACAATGGTTGTAAAGTTGTAAGATTTGACTATGAAGACTTTGAAAAGGGTCGTAAAGAAATTTTTGAATATTTAAAAACTGTTGGGATTACAAAATAAATAAACAATTCGTCATTTTCCTAGCTGATCTTGCATATCTAAAGTTCTGTATCTTTAATTAGTCTAGTAGTTATTTTCTAGTATAAGATGCTGTTAAACGCATTAAAAAGAAGTATAAAAAACTAACAAAGATAATACATGCAGATGTAACTAATGTGCTTGAAAGTCGCTCATATCCACCTTGTATTTGTAGAATATTACCGTTTGTATAAATAGAGCTCAAAAAGCATAAATTTGCTTGAGCCCCCATATTTGCGATATATTTACTTTGTAGTTGAATTATTCCAAATAAAATAATAATAACAAAAGAAATTATCAGTACTATGATTATATTGAACTCAAACATAGTAAGTATGAATGGTACTAATAATCCAATCAAACATCCTAAAAATCTTTGTATGCTTGAATGTCGTATTTGGAAATGCTCAAAACTAGACATAACAGCAACAACACCAATTAAAGACTGCTCAAATAATAGAACATTTTTAAATGGAATAGTTATAGCGAATACAAAAGCTAACGCTAAAATAAAGAATACGGAAAACATTGTCATCTCAATATAACGCTCTTTATTGTGTTTTTTGGCTTCACTTTTAGCTATTTTTTTTGTTTTTAAAAATGGCAAAATAATTACACAAACGCATAGAACACCAATTAATGTAACTAGAGAGCGATCAATGATTATGGATACCGCTACCTGCTTAGAGAAAATAATATAAGGATAGAAAAATAACCCTAAAGTGACACTAAACATGATAAAGAAATAACTAAACTCAGAAAAATAATATGCCATAGCCATACTGATAAGTAATAAAAACACTATTAAGCCTATAATTGATATATTAGAACTAAATAAAGAGGTGCATATAACAACAGTTATTAGTGCTACCATTGTTCCTATACATCTCATCAAACCTCTTTTGTATGTCATGGTCTTATTGTCTGTCATAATACGAACACAAGCATATCCAGCCCAGTAAGCATACTGTATGTGTAGGGCATATGAGATACCAATAGACACTAAAACACAAAGACTAAGTGATATACTTATCGTTAAGATATAGCGATTAATAGTCACTTCTGTAAGAGCAGTATAAAGATGTTTAAAATGTAGTAACATGTTATAAAAAAATGTTATTAGGGTAGCAATATATTATATGATATGTATGTTTAAAAAGCATCCCTTATCCAATTAATATCTGTGTCATTGATAGCAATCACATCAAATCTACATTCGTGGTTTTCATAATTAGGATTTCTCTGCAGAAATATATTAGCAGTATTTGTTAGCTTAGATATTTTTGAAGTAGTGATAGTTTCTTCAGCTGTGGCAAAAGTAGTTTTCTTACGAAACTTAACTTCGATAAAAATAAGAATTTCCTTGTCTAGTGCTATGATATCAATCTCACCATAAGGCAGAGCATTATAGTTCCGATCTATGATTTGTAGGTTTTGCGATTTTAGAAATGCAGCAGCATTATCTTCTGCAATACTGCCAATTTGTCTATTTTGCATGGATTCCACTATGTCTTAGTAGGGCATCTTCATTAGGTT
Source organism: Elysia chlorotica (assembly GCA_003991915.1). NCBI lineage: Eukaryota > Metazoa > Mollusca > Gastropoda > Plakobranchidae > Elysia > Elysia chlorotica. Next base: position 21,186 of record RQTK01001784.1, read on the forward strand.
TTCTGCCCATAAAGCCTACAAAGTTATCCATAGCATCACGAGATGACCCTTTAGATATGATGTTTTCTAACAACTCATTACCAACATCCGCATTAAATATTCCTTGCTCCTCAAACTTTGAGAATACATCTGATGATAGAATCTCAGCCCATTTATAACTATAGTAACCAGCAGCATAGCCACCAGCAAATATGTGCGAAAAGCCATTTTGGAATTTGTTATAGCTAGGAGCTTGCATTAAGTCTATTTCTTTTCTAATGCTGTTTAGTTCTTGTTGTACTTTTTCTGCAGAATCTAGTTTTTTCTGATGAATATTCATATCAAAAATACCAAACTCAAGCTGTCTAGTCATACCTAGAGCTGATTGAAAGTGTCTTGCGCCTATTAGTTTAGCTATTTGTTCATCTGATAATGCTTTACCATCTCTTGTACCTGAGATTAGTCTTAGACCTTCTTCACACCAGCAGAAATTTTCCATAAACTGACTTGGCAGCTCTACGGCATCCCACTCGACACCATTTGTACCAGAAATTGACGGTATGCTGACTTGTGAGAGTATATGGTGTAATGCATGGCCAAACTCATGAAATAGGGTTACAGCATCATTGTGTGTGATATTAGCACCATCTTTTGATGCTGGCATAAAATTACAGTTTACATATGCTACTGGTGTTTGGTGATTGTTGTTATGGTCTATGTAAGCAGTTCTTGAGCCATCCATCCAAGCGCCACCTCTTTTACTATCTCTAGCAAAGAAGTCACAAATTATACTACCGATATATTTACGGTTCTTATAAAAGTCAAAAGTCTGAGCTTCGGGTATATATTTTTTATAATCAGTGTTTTCTTTTATTTCTAAACCATAGATATTAGTTAGGATTTTAAATAATCCAGAAAGTACAGTTTCAACAGGGAAATACTCTCTAAGCTCTTCTTCTGTGAAATCAAATTTGGCTTTTTTTAATTTTTCAGAATAGTATGCTAAGTCCCAAGACTTTAATTCATGTTCTATACCTTGTGCTTTTACAAATTCTGCTAATTCCTGCAGTTCTTGTTTAGCTTGTGGTTGAGATTTTTTCAGAAGATTGTGTAGTAGCTCTAAAACTTGCTCTGGAGTTTCTGCCATTTTTGTAAACAGAGAGTATTCTGCATAGTTATCAAAACCTAGTATGTTAGATTTTTCAATTTTTAATTTTAGAATATTCTCAATATTCTTATCATTATTAAAGCTAGTATTATCGGCAAACTCAGATGCTCTTGTACAAAAGGCTTTATAGAATCTTTCGCGAAGTTCTCTATTATCAGCTTGTTGCATTATCGCTAGGTATGTTGGTATATCGATACCAAACATATATTTGTGTTCAGATTTTTTGCTTAGCGCTTTTTGTTCTGCAGCGGCAATAGTGTTTTGGCTTAGTCCTGATAGTTCATTTAGATCATCAGTTGAGTATGAATAACTCATAGTTGCATCTAAAACATTGTTTTCAAACTTTGAAGCTAGTTTTGCTAATTCTTGACTAATTTCCTGCAGGCGAGTTCTTTTTTGTTCATCAAGATTTACACCAGACATCTCAAAACCAACTATGGCTTTTTTAACAGATTGAGCTTGTTCACTAGTTAGTTTTTGTGTTTGGACTTGCCTATAGAAATTATATAACTCTTTGTTTTGTCCTAGTTTTGTATAGTATTCTGTTAATTTTTCTACAGCATATTCATAGTTTGTGCGTAGCTCATCAGTATTACATACTGCATTCATGTGTGAGATTGATGAGAAAGCTTGTGTGACTCTTTCATCATCTTGTTCTAGTTTTAGTAGAGCCTGCCATGATCTATCTGTATCTGCTAATGCTTTGTCTAAATTTGCTTGTGCTTGGCCTAATACTGTATCGATAGCTTCTTTAACTTCATCTGCTTTAAAACCAGCTAGATTAGGTAATAATGATTGTTCTAGTATAGAGTTCATAAAATTCCTCAAATATTTTATTATTAATTACTATATAAATTATAGTATTGTATATAGGTGCTATATTAACATACATCAAGGTTTAATTTTATGATGAGTCTACAAGAAGAGAAAATTTCAGCTGCAGTTTACTTTAAACAATACTCTAGTGAAGTAGTCAAATTAAATATAGGAGACTATAAGCCTGCTATATTAGCTAGTTATCAAGGGTTGATAGAACATGGCATTGCTAATTTGAGAATTAATAATATTGATCCTAAGCTAATTGATAAGCTGTTAGAATGCTCACCTGAGGTTGTAATAATCGGTACCGGTGCTAAACAACAAATACCACCTGTAGAAATTATAGCTAAGCTTGCTGATGCAGGTCTGAGTTTGGATTTTATGTCGAGTGAAGCTGCATGTAAAACATTTAACTTATTAGTTAATGAAAATAGGCATGTTAGCTGCTTGATTTTGTAGTATATCAAGTACAAAATTCAGATATTTGAAAACAAATAGAACGCTCTATTAACTAATGCTATTTATTGATTTTAGTAATTAAGATATCTTATGAAAAAGTTAAGTATAGTTGTTTAATTATTTTTTATCAGTGTTATAATCGAAGAGATAAACAACAAGTTTAGAACATCAATATTTGAGGATAAAACTATGAATAAATTTATTAAAATTGGCGTTGCTACAATCTCTTTAGCGGCACTTGCTGGATGTTCAACATTCGGCATAGGTTCTAAGGATGAACAGACGCAACCTGCTGCTAGTACTGATACTGTTACAAAGCTAGATACATCATCTGATACAGGTGTAAAGCCTGTAGCTCAAGCGGCACAACCTACGGCTAAAGTAAGCTTAAAACAGAAGCAAAATAAGCTAGTAGCAACTATGTATACTACATATAATGGTAACCCTAAAGGAAGTGTTAAATTAGCATGGACTGCTCCTAAAAATAGTGGATGCTATAACACAAGCTTCCCAATCGCTAAGTATAGTGAAAAGAATGATAAAACATGGGCTTCTGTTTCATTAAAGCATGGCAACAAGTACTGTGCTGGTAAATGGACTGCAAATGTAATGTTTGATGGTAAGGTAATAGCTACTGATTCAATTAATGTTGCTGGTATTGCAAAAAAAGCAGCTCCTGTAGCAGCTAAAAAAACAGTAGCACCAGCTACTACTGCTGTGGTTTCTAGTGAATCAACTGCTAAATAGTAATATTAGTTATTAATTCTTCAAATAAGTATTTCTTTTATTATCCTTTTCTTTACTTGTATTCTACAAGTGTTAAAATTAGTATCAAGTACAACAATTTATATTGTTTTATCTTTAATTCTGATAACTAATTTAATTACTTTAGTGTGACTTACAAGCACTAAAATAAAGGATATATAAATGAAAAAAATAATAATACTTTGCGTTGTGATCGCATCATTAGCAGGCTGTAGTACCTATAACTCATTACTGCATAGCTTTGATTCTGTTTCTGTTGACCCAGATGCTACTTACAATAATCCTGATGAAGAAGGAATTTCTGAGGTTGGTGAAAATTCTCCAACAGCTACTATTTCTTTAGATTATAAAAAAGACACTAGCGAGATAGTTACGCAGATCGTTACACAATGGAATGATGCCCCACAAGGATCTGTTTATCTACAGTGGAATGCTCCAAAAGACAGTAAATGTTATGGAACAACATTCCCTATAACTAAGATAAATGATGGTGAAGATATTTATAGTGATAATCAAAGCGTTCTTAGTGGCGATAATGTTTGTCAGGGTCAATGGCAAGCAGAAGTAATATATAAGGCTGACAATTCAGTATTAGCCAAATCAACTATCGATGTGAAGTAATTCGAAGATCAAATTAGATTTCATACTTCTTGTTAGATTATTCAAAATCCTCTGTATTTCAAATATTTTATATTAGTTGTTTTTATACAATTAAATTTGATTTAAACTAAATACATATTTACAAAAAGATACCAAATTAATGTTAGAAACTATAAAAACCATATCATATAAAGATGTAATATTTTACATCTTAGGTATATTGCTATTCACGGTATTTTTAATGCCTTTTTGCGAATACACAACATTAAATATAGTCGTCAAGGGTTCTGGGTCATCACAACATTTGATAAATGATATTTTGCCAAAGAATTTCTATATATTTGTATACAGAAATCTTATTTTTTATTATGGTTTATGTGTTGCGGGTATATTGATCTTGTTCAATAAGAGCATAGTACTTGAGATACTCCGGTTATTTCAAAGCTTTAGCAAGCTAACTCAGCGCAGCATTATATTATTTTTTATCATAGGTGTAATATCATCATTCTTTGCTTTCTCAACATCTATAGCATTAAAAGGAGTTTCTGTAACATTTTTACAATTAGTCTGTGTACTGTTTATCGCAAATTATATTTCGAATAACCATGGTGCTATTAAAAATTTTTATACGATAGTTTTATTGTCTCTAATATTTTTTGGTGGAATGTTATTTTTACAGTTATCGTTATCTAATTTTTCTATCTATGGTGCACAGGTTGCTGGTAATATCCAAAAAGCATTATTGTTTCTTTATAACTGCTTAAATCCTAGATATTTAGATAGTTATTTCAGTTGGTTTATACCATTATTATTTTTACCATGGTTTAAAGATTATCGACCAATATATAAGCTAGGTTCATTTGTTGGCTTAGCACTGGTATGGTTTGTTGTGATCAATCATGCTTGTAGAACTATATTTGTTGAATACTTGGTTATACTGCCTTTAGTGTTTATCTATGCTCGAAATATGTTTAAAAAGTTTATAATCATACTGGTTATATCAATATTAAGTGGTGTGTTATTAAACTTTATATTCCATGTTTTTATAATGTCTGATGCTCTTAAAAATATTGAGCTTGCAGGGTTAGATAGATTTGGCACTAGTGGTAGATTGCAGTTATGGTGGGATGCTTTTAAAGTTGGTTTGTCACATCCTATATTAGGCGTTGGTCAGTGGAACTTTATTGTTTATGATAAGAGTGCCACTGGCTACCCTCATAATCTTTTGTTAGAAATTTGGTCGCAGTGGGGTATTCCTGCCTTTATCTTTGCGATGATTGTAGTTGTAAACTGCCTGCGTAATTTTTATAAAATAAGAGCGAGCATATCTAGTAATCCAGTATTTTTTATTGTAACAATTATGTTGGTTGCTGGAATGTTTGATAGTATGTTAAATGCGATGTTTAAAACACCATTAGGTCTATTTGATAGTGTGTTTGTATTTGGTTTTTGTTTATCATTTTTCATCAAAAAAGAAGCTAGCTCATCAACCGTGAAATCAAGTGTGACTAGTTTATATGTGTTATATTTACTAGTTTTATTGAGTGTGTTTAGTATTGTGATTTTACCACTAATATATCCACCACTATGGATATGATATTAGTGTTTAGATTGAGATAAATATTTGAATTTTAGAATGATTTTAAGTGGCTTAGATTTAACTATTTGACTTCTGTTTCAGTAGGATATGGTATTGCATAATCACATTCTGCATTTGGACAGGCCTTTTGCTCACCATCTTTTTTCGTCGTCTTGTGTATCAAAATAGGTGATTCACATTTAGGACATTTTTCATCGATAGGTGGGTACCAGTAAGCATTTTTACACTTAGGAAAACCAGAACAGGCAAAGAATAATTTACCCTTACGAGTTCTTTTCTCAACAATATGGTTTTTATTACACTTAGGGCAAGTTACACCAGTATCTTTTGGTTTCTCTAGAGGCTCCATATGTTTACAAGTAGGGTAGTTAGAGCAGCCTATGAATTTACCGTATCTACCTTGCTTGATATGTAAATCAGATTCACATTTAGGACACTTTCTATCTTCTACTATAGTAGGCTCTTCTTTTTCTACCTCTTCACCATCAGTAGTTATTCTTCTAGTGTATTTGCAAGTTGGATAATTTGTACAGCCAATAAACTTACCATTTTTACCTAGTCTAGATGATAGTTTGCTGCCACATTCTGGACAGTCTTCTTCTAGTTCTTCTTGTACTACATCTTTACGAGAAACTTCTTCAGCAATCTTTTGGATTCTTTCTATAAATGGCTTCCAGAAGTTATTTAGTACAGATAGATAATCATTTTTATCATTAGCGATCTCATCTAGCTCCTTCTCTAAGCCAGCAGTATAGCTATACTCTACATATTTTTTGAAGTACTCAGTCAAGAATTTATTTACTACTCGGCCCTTATCTGTTGGTACAAATCTTTTCTTATCTAAGTCAACATACTCACGCTGTTGTAATGTGGATATGATAGATGTGTATGTGGATGGTCTACCGATACCATATTTTTCTAGAGCTTTAATTAGAGATGCTTCTGTAAATCTAGGTGGTGGCTCTGTAGAGTGTGCTTTTGTAATTATATCTTTTAGTTTAACTCTTTCACCGGCTTCAAATTTAGGAAGAGTCTGATTGTCAGTATCCTCATTCTCATCTTCATCTTTTTCGACATTGTACAGAGTTAGGAATCCAGCATCGACAATAACAGTCCCTGTAACTCTAAATTTATGTTTTGTATTTTCAGTCCTAAGATCCACTGATGTACTATTTAAGGTCGCATGTTTCATTTGACATGCTATAGTTCTGTTCCAAATCAATGTATATAGTTTGAATTCATCAGCTGTTAAATATTGTTTGATTGATTCAGGAGTTCTAGCAGCACCTGTTACACGAATAGCTTCATGTGCTTCTTGAGCATTTTGTGATTTTTTACTAAAAACTCTAGGGCTAGATGGCAACATGTCTTTGTCATATGTACCTTCTATATAGCTTCTAATATCAGTTAAAGCATCTTGAGATAGGTTAGTTGAGTCTGTTCTCATATATGAGATTAGACCTACTGATTCACCATCGCCAATATCTATACCTTCATATAGTTTTTGGGCTGTAGACATAGTTCTTCTAGATGTAAATCCTAGTTTTTTAGATGCCTCTTGTTGTAGGGTAGATGTTATAAATGGAGGATATGGGTTTCTTCTGCTTTTTTTCTCATTGATACCATCAACGATTAGTTCACCATTAGCATCTGCTTCTATTTGTGCTTTTGCTTTTTCAACAGCATCTTCTTCGGTGAAGCTAAATTGCTCAATTTTCTCATTATTAAATTCTGTTAAGCTAGCTAAAATATTCTTTTTTTTGAAAATCTGAGCAGTTAAACTCCAGTAGTCTTTTTTTATGAATTTTTCACGCTCTATTTCACGCTCAACTATCATACGCAAAGCTGGACTTTGTACTCTACCTGCAGATAGACCACTTGTTATTTTTCTCCACATTAGTGGTGATAGGTTGAAACCAACCAAGAAATCTAAAGCCTGTCTAGCTTTTTGAGCATTTACGAGATCCATAGAAACTTCCCTTGGATTTTCTATAGCATGAGTAACTGCAGTTTTAGTGATTTCATTAAAACTAACACGGTAAACATTTTTATCTTTTAGTAGCTTAGCATTTTTTAATACTTCTTGAATATGCCAAGATATTGCTTCTCCCTCTCTATCTGGATCGGTTGCAAGATATATGCTTTGGGCATTTTTTGCTGATTTTTTGATTGCATCAATATGTTTTTTACTTCTATCATTGACAACATATTTGATTTTGAAATTATCTTCGACATCGATAGATGTGTTTTTTGAAGGTATTTCTCTGACATGTCCGAATGATGCTAAGACATCAAAATCACCACCTAAGTATTTTTTTATAGTCTTAATCTTAGCCGGAGACTCCACTATTACTAAATTTTTTGACATTTTGAACCTTAATATATATTTATCACAAAAGTGAGATTCAACTAAATCTCTGTGCTGATTTAATAAAATATAAGAAAATGACTAGCTAATCAATAGCTAATATATAAAAGTTAGTTTTATAGCGAGTAAATATAGACTATAATTTTATAAAGTATTTTATATATAGAAAATTATCTTACATAAAAGGTTCTGATACTCATGCAAAAAAATGCCAAAATTATTTCGCTTTTACAGCAAAAAGGCGGGTCTGGTAAGACCACTACAGCGATTAATATAGCTTGTGGTTTACAAGAGCAAGGATTTAAGGTTGCTATTATAGATATGGATAAGGATAAGCCGGATGCATATATGTGGATGACTAAAAACCAAGAGGAACAAAATTTTGTATATAATCTTGATGAGAAAGTCGTTCGTGAAAAGGTTTTAGAGCTAAAACCAAATCTTGACTACATAGTTATAGACACTCCGCCTAACTTTCAAACAACGGCTTTAAAATCAGCACTATTGTCTGATTTGATAGTCATTCCATGTTCACCAAGTGGAATGGATCTGTCCGGTCTGCTAGAAGCTAAAGATTTAGCACTAACAGCAGATAAACCATACAAACTATTTGCTAATAGAGTACAAATGCAATCAAATATGTCAAAAAGCTTGATTGATTTTATGGAAGAAGATGGTAATTTCTTTGAGGCATATATTTCCCAAAGCGTGAAGTTTATTGAGGCTGAAGCAGAGGGTGATTATATTGGTAACTATGCAAAAGGCAGTAAGCCTCATAGACAGGTCAAAAAATTAGCGCGTGAAGTACACGAGTTTTTTGGAGATATTTAATCATGGCTAAAAAAGTATCATTAATGAATCGTAAGCTAAACACTAAGATACATGAAACTGTAGGCCAAGAAAAAAAAGATATTTTACGAGCAATGCAGCTTCAAGACTTAAATGAAAAGGCTAGTAGAGTTGGCGAGTTGTTTGAGCTACCACTAAGTATAATTAAACCCGATGCAAATCAACCGAGAAAGACCTTTAAAAATATAGACTCATTAGCTAGTAGTATAAAAGAAAATGGTGTTATACAGCCGATAATTGTTACTACAAAAAAAGATAATGGTATTCACTATATAATTGCTGGTGAGAGGAGGTTTTTAGCAAGTAAAGAAGCTGGACTTAAAACTATTCCGTGTATTGTTAGAAGCGATGAAACTGATGAAAGTATCTTGCTGCTACAATTATTAGAGAATGATCAGCGTGAGAATGTTTCTCCATTTGAGGAGGCAGATGCTCTTAGAGAACTTATTGATAATAAAAATGTTAAAAAAACTGATATTGCAAAAGTGCTAGGAAGAGATGCTAGTTGGATATCTATGCGTTTAAAAATAGCTGATGCAAATGATAGCATTCGCAAATTGGCTGAAAATGGTGTGATTGAAGATATTCGTACTTTGTATGAGTTAAAAAAATTCTCTGAAGAAGTGCCAGCTGGCGCAGAAGAGTTTGTAAAAAAAGCATTAGAAAATAAAATATCAGGTTCATATAGAACTGCTATTCTTCGCTATAGAGATAATTGGAAAAAGAAAGAAGCTGTAATAAACAGTGAGAATATGGATGTGATTCATATAAAATCTGTAGTTAAAGAAGACAATAAGCTAAAAATTAAAGGTGCCAGAGAGGGTTCTAAAGCTCATCTATACACTTTTGAAATGACAGACGAGTTTAAAAAAATATTATTCGAAGCATTAATAAAATAAGCTATTATGAAAATCGCAATACTACAAACTGATCACATACCAAAACATAGAAGAGAAATTGCTGGTGGTAACTATCCAGATATGTTTGCTAACATGTTCTTTAAACTATCGCTAGTGGTTGATCTTGACATATTCGATGTTACAGAGTTTGACTACCCTACAGATTATGACTGCTATGATGGTTTTATAATAACAGGTAGTAAGGCTACAGCATTTGATGATGTTGACTGGATTACAAATTTAAAGCTAGTGATTAAAGACCTGTATGATCGTAATAAGAAAATAATTGGTATTTGTTTTGGGCATCAGATATTAGTAGAGGCACTAGGAGGTCGAGTTTCTCGTTCATCTAATGGTTTTTCTGTCGGTGTTAAAACTGTTGAGGTGATTAATAAAAAACCTTGGATGGAGCCATTTCATAATTATTTGAGTTTACTTTTTTATCATCAAGATATGGTTACAGAGTTGCCAGAAAGAGCGGAGCTTTTAGGAACTAGTGACTATTGTCAGGTGCAAATGTTTAGTATAAAAAATCAGATCCTTGGTATTCAAGCTCACCCTGAAATGCTTAAAGTGCACAATTTTGCACTGATTAAAGAATATCAAGATCAAATAAAAAACGAATTCCAACACGCATTAGAGAGTCTAAGAATTCGTGATAATAGTTTAATTATAGCCTATTGGATGACTAACTTTTTTGAGTACAAGGAATAAGTAATGGATATTAATCGTATAGTCGTGTTTGGTGACAGTCTTTTAGATAGTGGTAATATTATCAAAACGCTACAGATTCCTTTAGCTCCATATAATGGTGGCAGGTTTACTAATGATTTGGTTTCAACAGAATATCTGTCTGAGATGTTAGCTGAAAAACTAAAAAAACATGACATTGAACATAAGAACTATGCTATTGGCGGTGCTTTTACTCATGGTCTAAATCCATCATCATTACTTAAGCACCATTCATTTCCTGTGTCTGAGCAACTTGTAAGATATGAAAATGAAGAAGGACGTTTTAGAAAAGATGATCTTGTAATCATAAATGGTGGTGCAAACAACTTTATGTTTACTATTTATAATGAAATACCTTATATAAACATTACTGCTAAACTAAGAGTAGCTAGAGATTTACGTAAAATTGCTCGTAAAGCTATCAAGATGGGTGCGCAGAATGTAGTGGTTTGGAATATTCCAGATGTTACTACTGCTCCTGCATATAAGAACTACCTATCAAACTGGGTGGGTAAGTTTTTCAAGTTTTATCTACAGTCAAATATTAACTTACAAAATGGATTATTACGTAGAGGATTACAGGACTTACAGTTATCTTTTCCAGAGGTAAATATTATGCCTTTTGATTTGTATTCTTTATTAAATGACTGTGTTTATAATCCTAACAAATTTGGTTTTGAAAATGTATCTGGTGTATGTGTTGATAGTTATGGCGGTGCTGATTCTCTTGGCAACATCCAGTATGATATTGAGGTTATAGGTGATCCTGAGAAGTATTTATGTTGGGATTATTGTCATCCAACTTCAAAGGGTCAGAAAGTTGTAGCAGAGGCTATGTTTGAGTTAATACAGAGCAATCTTGATGTTAAGTAATATTGATAACCAGGTTAGCTTTATACTCGAGCTAGAAAATCTAAAAAAGTATATCGCCAAACTTTTTTACCATGTGATAACAATCGTTATGAGAATACTGCTGAGCATAGTTGGCAGGTAGCACTAGCGGCTAATATTCTTAGTGAATACGCTGTTTGTAATATTGATGTTTCTAGGGTTACGATTATGCTCCTTCTGCACGATATTGTAGAAATATATGCAGGTGATTTATTTGCATTCTCAGATGCTAATGACAAAGATAAGCAAAAGCAAGATGAGCTAAAGTCATTAGATAAGTTAGTATCATTGTTACCAAATGCACAAGGTCAGTATTATAAAGATATATGGTTGGAATTTGAGGCGACATAAACTAATGAAGCTAAGTTTGCAAATGCAATTGATAGAATAATACCTGCATTTCAAAGTCTACATCAAGGTGGCGGCACCTGGAAAAAGTTTAAAATATCAAAAAGCAAAGTTTTAGAGCGAAACAAGTATTTAAAGGAAATAGCTCCGAAGCTTTATGAGTATATAGTTAATCAAGTAGATGAGAAATTTACAGGCAATTATTTTATTTAGTCTATTTATATATTCAAAATATATAAGAAATATGAGACCGTACCAAAAAGATTTTGAGAGTTATAAAGAGAATTAATCTCTGCTAAGTATCTATCAAGCTCTTGTTTTGATATTGCGTTGTCATTGTGAGTTGATATTGCCATTCCACTATAAAATGGTAGCGAAAGCTCCATAGGCATATTTACTACTCTAGAATGTGTTTGATAGCTAATGCCTAATCCCTTTAGAATAACTGGAATTTCTCTACCAATCCAGCCATTACGAATATTGTTATCACAATCATGATGGAATATTTTCCTAGTAATATTTCTGTTTTTAGAGTTTATAGTATATGTTTCCCAGTCTGGCTCTATAAGACAAATTTTAGAACCTTTTTTAGTTACTCGAATAAGTTCCTTAATAGCAGTCTCAGGGTTATTTACATATAGTAGAACTCTCTCTGCTCTTGTGTAATCAAAAGTATTATCATTAAAAGCAAGCTTTTCGATATTCATATTTGAAAAAGATATATTTCTAAGATCTTTTTCATTTGATCTCTTGATTGCAGCATTAAGAAATTCAGTACTTAAATCAACACCTATACATTCGCTGTGGCTGTTGTTTTCCGCTATAAGAATTGTTTCAATACCAGGTCCACATGCAGCATCTAATATCTTTGTACTATTGTAAGGAATTATTTCTCTAGCAATAGATTTTAGTTCTTGTATTTCTTTAATGTTGTTAAATATCTCAAGCATGTTTAGAAATGTTTCATGCTGTTCTGATGAGTCAATATTTTCAAAGTTTTTTAGGTTAACAGCTATATCTTTCAAGCAAATTCACCACTAGTTGCTATATGTGTATAAGTTTCTCATATATCGTTGTAACTTTAAATAATCTGTTTTAACGATAGTGCTAATATAAGATAAAAGAAGTAGATGATTTTTATTTAAAACCTTGTGCAATCATGAAAAATTCTCTTGATCTTGGTCTTGATGATTTTGGTTTAAATTGAGTTACCTTTTTGAAATGTTCTCTAACTAATTTTAGAAATTCATCACTACCTTGCCCTTGAAAAACTTTGGCTATAAAACAACCATCTTTTTTAAGATTAGTCTGAGCAAAATCTAAGGCTAACTCTAGCAGGTATATTGATTTTGCTTGATCAGATGTTTTGTTACCGCTCATATTAGGAGCCATATCGCTCACAATAGTATCAATCTTTTGATTATCCACCATCTTGCAAAGCTTTTCATATGTCTCATCACCGGAGAAGTCGCCTTTAATGAAATCCACACCAGCTATAGGTGGCATATCTAGTAAATCTAGAGCTATGATTTTACCCTTGCTACCAATATATTTAACAATCTGTTGAGACCAGCCACCAGGAGCTGCCCCTAAGTCTATGATGAAATTATTTGGTTTAAAGATTTTGTATTTCTCTTGTATTTCTATTATCTTAAAGCTAGCTCTAGATCTATAGCCTAATTTATTTGCTAGGGCAACATACTGGTCAGAATTATGTTCTTCGACCCAGCGTTTACTACTTGCTGTTTTTACCATTTTGTTAAAATTAGATATCTTATGATTTACTTATATTGTATGTTTATTTAGCTGTTGAATAAAGAGCATTTGTATAAATGATACTTCTAGATAACTAAAATATTTTATATAAAACGATATTTGTGGTTATAATTAGAGTAATAAAAAGTCAATTATAGATTTTATGCTAAAAAAAATCCTAGGTATATCGGCTGTAGCTCTTATTTTATGTTCATGTCAAACTAAAAAAGATATTGATACTAGTACGATGTACTATGACAAATTAAGCAGAGACCAAAATATAAAAGATATTTCATATAAAAAGGGAACATACTCAGTTAGTGGCATAAAATATTTATTAGCGAATTACCCTGACAAAACCTTTGTAATAGCGGGAGATGGTTTTGAACATCGCTATGATTTGTTTGCTAAGTATTTAGAGAGTAATGGCTATACTATTTTAAGTAACTACAAGTTTGGTATGATAGGAACTATGGTTGCTAAGATTAATAAACCAGATTCTAAAATTAATGATATAGGTGTGAGCCTAGAGCAAGACAAAAGAAATGGCGTGACAAATGTTTCTATTGTATATGGCGGTGATAAGAGAAAAGCTACACAGTTGTTTAATGATTATAAAGCAGAGCTAGACATTGCTGATGCAAAGGCTGCCAAAGCAGCAGAAGAGGCAAGAGCTATAGCACAAGCAAAACAGGCTGAAATAGCAAATGCTGCAAAGCAGGCAAAAAGATTACAGGAGAGAAAAGAAGCTATGAATGCTTCTTCGTAAAGAAAGACCCTAATATGAAAAGTATAGCACCTATTGTTATTGCTGAATCTGCAATATTAAAACATGGCCAGTGATATCCATTAATATGAAAATCTAGAAAATCAATCACATATCCCTGAAATGCCCTATCATAAAAATTACCAAGAGCACCACCTAGTATTAGTGAAAATGATATTAGGTTTAGTTTTGAGCTAATTGATTGCTTAATAATCATGTAAATAAGCACTACAGCCGCAATCATAGATATACCAGAAAACATAATTAGTTGCCATGAAGTGTTATCATTGCTTAGAAAACTAAATGCAGCACCGTGATTGTATACTAGTAGTAGATTAAAAAATGATGTCACTTTATGTTCAACACCATACTCTAGGCTTGTGTTTGCTATATGTTTTGTTACTAAGTCAGCAACTATTATTAGTATTGCTATAATAAAGTATTTTATCTTAGATTTAAGCAAATTCACGAGTTTCTCCAGTCTCAGTAGAGATGTTATCTATACATCTGTCACAGATATCTTTGTATTGTTGGTTTTTGCCTACACTTTCACTTCTGTGCCAACATCTTTCACATTTCTCTTCATCGATTTTTTGTACTTCGATAAATAGACCTTTGATGTTTGACTCTATCGCATCCGCAGTTTTTTCGTTAATATCTTTGATACTAGCTTTTGAGGATATAAATACAAATCTTAGCTCATCGCCTAGTTTTGCTAGTAACTCGCTATTTTCATGATCCGCATAGATGATTATTTCAGTTTCAAGAGATGCTTTTACTAGATCTTCACCTCTTTTGATTTCTAAAACTCTGTTAACTTCTGCACGAATATCTTGTATCTTTTTCCAGAAATTTAGGTCTAGTTCATCATCGTTGCTAAAACTTTGTAGTTCTGTATACCACTCACATAGTTGAATTGGAGTATCTTCTGTTTTTGGTATTGCTTCCCAAATCTCATCTACTGTGTATGACAGTATAGGTGACATCCATCTAACTAATGCATGCATTATATGGTAAATTGCAGTTTGTGCAGACTTACGCGGATGTCCATTAGTTTTTGCAGTATATTGTCTATCTTTGATGATATCTAAGTAGAAGCTTCCCATCTCTACAGAGCAGAAATGATGTATTAATTGAGCAACTGTATGAATTTGGAACTCATCATAAGCATTGACTATCTTTTCTTGGAATTCCTTTGTCTTAGCAATTGCCCATTGGTCAAGTTTTACTAATTTATCAAACTCAATAATATCTGTTGCGGGGTTAAAGCCATCTAGGTTAGATAATAAAAATCTAGACGTATTTCTTAATCTACGATATGTATCTGCTGTTCTGTTTAAAATTTGATCAGAAACAGCCATCTCACTCTTATAATCAGCTGATGCTGTCCATAAACGCAGAATATCAGCACCTAATGTGTTATATATCTCCTGTGGAGATGTTACATTGCCTAATGATTTTGACATTTTATGACCTTTAGCATCAACAACAAAACCATGTGTCAGCACTTGCTTGTATGGTTTTTCACCTTTTGCTGCTAGAGCTGTTAGTAGTGATGTTTGGAACCAGCCTCTGTGTTGATCAGAACCTTCTAAGTATAGATCCGCAGGGTAGCTAAGCTGTTTATCATTATCTAGTACACATAGACTAGAAGCACCAGAGTCAAACCACACATCTAGAGTGTCGGTTACAGATTTGTACTTATCAGTCTCTGTGATAAAGTCACTATCATCAGCATTAAACCATGCCTCAATACCACCTTTTTCAATTTTCTGTGCAACATTTTCTAGTATTGCTACTGTGTCTGGGTGTAGCTCTTCTGTATCTCTATCGATAAATAACGGTAATGGCACACCCCAGGTTCTTTGGCGAGATATGCACCAGTCAGGTCTGTCTTTTACCATTCCTTCGATTCTTGTTTTGCCCCAGCTTGGTATCCACTTTGTATTTTCAATCGCAGTTAGAGCATCTTCACGCAGATGTTTCTGTTCCATACTGATAAACCACTGTGGAGTAGCTCTGAATATTAGTGGAGTTTTGTGTCTCCAACAATGTGGATAGCTATGGCGAATTGCTTCGCTATTCATTAGTCTATTTTTCTCACCAAGAACTTCAACTATTCTATCATTCGCTTTAAATACAAATTCACCAGCAAATAATGGAGTGTTTTCAGCATAGCAGCCGTTACCTTTTACAAATATTTCCATAGATAGATCTGCTTCTTTACCAAGGGCGAAATCCTCTACACCGTGAGTAGGCGCAGTGTGAACCATACCTGTACCAGAATCATCTGTTACATGTTCACCAGCTAGTATTGGCACTTTTCTATCATAAAATGAGTGATTAGCAACTATGCCAACTAGTTTTTCACCAGTTGTGCTAGCAAAAATAGTAGCATCTTCGATAGCGTATCTTTTTAATGTCGACTCAACTAGGTTATCAGCTAATATAATATTGTAAGTATGCTCAGTGTCACTGATTTGTACTAACGAGTATTTTAGGTCATTATGAACTGCAATAGCTTGGTTAGCTGGTAATGTCCATGGAGTAGTAGTCCAGATGATAGCAAAAGTCTGGTTTGTATCATTTGTACCAAATGCAGCATTTAATTTCTCAGTATCTACAATCTCAAATTTAACATCAATCGCAGGAGATGTCTTATCGGCATACTCAACCTCTGCTTCTGCTAATGCAGAACCACATGCTGTACACCAATGTACAGGTTTAAAACCTTTTTGTAGGTGACCATTATCCACTATCTTAGCTAGAGTTCTAATCATGTTAGCCTCATAACCAAAATCCATAGTTAGATATGGTTGTTCCCATTGTCCTAGTACACCAAGTCTTTTAAAATCTTTCTTTTGTAGTTCAACTTGTTTTTTAGCATATTTACGACATTCTTTTCTAAAAGCATCTTCAGATATCTTTTGACCAGCTTTACCATGTTTTTTTTCTACTTGAAGCTCGATAGGTAGTCCATGACAATCCCAAGTTGGTATATATGGGGCATCATAACCACTTAGAGTTTTTGACTTGATAATGATATCTTTTAAAATCTTATTTACAGCATGACCTACATGGATATTACCATTAGCATAAGGAGGGCCATCATTTAGTATAAACTTATCACGACCTGCAAAGTGCTGTCTGATTTGTTTGTAAATATCTTTTTTCTCCCATTTATTAAGTATCATGGGTTCTTTATTTGCTAAATTTCCTTTCATAGAGAAAGAAGTTTTAGGAAGATTTAAAGTATCTTTATAGTCACTCATTTGATTTCCTCAAAGTAGATAAAGTATATTAATTTTGAAATTTAAGTTCTTAAATAGGGATTATAAAGCACAAAGGCTATTATGTTAATAGTCTATAATGTACTTATTAGTCTTTTTGCTTGAACGATGTCATTTGTGATTTGAGTTTTTAGCTCATCAAATGAGTTAAATTTTATTTCCGAACGGATAAATTTTAATAATTCAACAGTTATGTGTTGACCATATATATCTTTGTCAAAGTCGAAAATATGTGTTTCGAGAAGATTTTTCTTGCCATCAATAGTTGGTCTATTGCCAGCATTAGTAATACCGAAATAGCTTTCATCACCGATATGAACTCGTGTTAGAAAAACCCCTTTGATAGCTGTATTTTTGGGTAGTTTTTGATTGGCAGTGTGAAAACCTATCTTACGGCCATTTTTTTGACCATGTATAACTCTAGAGTTTATTTTTATCGGCCTGCCAAGTAGTTCTGTAACTTTGTCGATATCGTTGCTTGCTAGAGCTTCTCTAACAATGCTACTGCTGATCCTTTGGTTATCTAGATTTAGTGTAGATACTCTGTCAACTTTAAAATCATATTCTAAGGATAGTTTATTAAGAAGTTCAAAATCACCTCTTCTTTTATATCCAAATCTAAAATCATCACCAACGATGATGTGTTTAACATTTAGTTTTTTTACTAAGTATTCTACCACAAATTCTTTAGCATCTAGGTCAGCAAACTTTTTATTAAATTTTTGGCAAATTATGTTGTTGATACCTTTAGCATGTAGTTCTAGTAGTTTGTTCCTTAGATCGCTGATTCTTGCAGGAGATTCACCTTTTGCAAAAAATTCCTTTGGCAGGGGTTCAAAAAACATTACATACGGTATCAAACCATTAATTTGAGAGATATTTATTAGTTTATTGATTATTGATGTATGGCCAAGATGTACACCATCGAAAGAACCTATTGCTATTGCTGTAGGGGATGAAGATTTGATTTTATTAAAATGTGTGGTTACTTTCATTATATAATATGGCGCTTTTTCAAAAAATATTTTCTTCTAAATATTACTATAGTATTCATTTTTTGTTGAAAAAAAGCAACCACTGTTAGATACTTGATATATAAAGATTGTAGTAATGTGCATGTGTCTAATCAAATA
The DNA here is from genome assembly GCA_003991915.1 of Elysia chlorotica. Taxonomy (NCBI): domain Eukaryota; kingdom Metazoa; phylum Mollusca; class Gastropoda; family Plakobranchidae; genus Elysia; species Elysia chlorotica. The sequence continues at coordinate 39,607 of RQTK01001784.1, forward strand.
ATATAGATGGTCAAAAAATATCATGGAAAAGAAAAGAATAAGAAAGCTGCGTAACAAAACAGGTAAAGTCTTCGCGATTGAGACTAATTTAACTGGTAGGCAGCTACTTAACAATAGAGTTCTAAATAAAGATGTCGCATTTTCACAAGAAGAGAGAATTGCATTTGACCTTATTGGATATTTGCCAGAGAAAGTAGAAAGTATTGATGAGCAAGCTATTAGGGTAGCTAAACAGTTAGAGTCAAAGACTACTCCGCTAGAAAAATATGTATTTTTGAATAGACTTCATGATTTAAATACAACTTTGTTTTATCACTTTGTGCGTAATAATCTCCAAGAAATAATGCCAATAATCTATACACCAACTATTGGTGAGGCAGTACAAAAATATAGTAGTTCATTTAGAAAGCAAAGTGGACTTTTCATATCTATAAATCACAAGAGAAGTATTGGTAAGATCTTAGAAAGATATGATTATAATAGTATAGATCTAGTATTAGTTACTGATGGCGAGGGTGTGCTAGGTATAGGCGATCAAGGTATTGGTGGTATGAATATTAGTATTGGTAAGCTAATGGTTTATGTTGCTGCAAGTGGTATTGATCCTGCTAGAGTGTTACCAGTTCAGTTAGATGTTGGTACAAATAACGATGAGCTACTAAATGCAAAAGGTTATCTTGGTTCTAGATTCCCTAGAGTATGTGGGGAAGCTTATGATGAATTTATAGATGAGTTTGTCTCTCAAGTTAAAATGAGATTCCCGAATGTGTTCTTGCATTGGGAAGATTTTGGTAGAGAAAATGCTAGTAGAATTTTAGAGAAATATAAAACAAAGCTTGCTACTTTTAATGATGATATCGAAGGTACTGGTATTGTTGCTGCTGTTAACTGTGTCGCAGGTATAAAAACTGCTGCTACTATTAGAGTTGCTGCTGGCGAGATAACTGAAAAACAGGCTGAGAAAATCATATCTGGAATGAGGATTGTAATTTTCGGAGCTGGTTCTGCAGGTTGTGGTATCGCAAAACAGCTAGCACATGTTATGTCAGATTTAGCCGGTGTTAGTTATGAAGAGGCTGCAGCTAATATATACCTAGTTGATAGATATGGTCTCATTACTGATAAGTTAAAACCTAAACGTGTTACCCCAGATCAAAAGATTTTCATTAAATCTAGTGAAGAGGTAGATAAGTGGAAGGTTAAAGATCCTACTTGTATCACATTAGAAGATGCTGTTAAAAATTCAAAAGCTGATATTCTTATTGGAACATCTGGTAGACCGGGTTCATTTACAGAGTCTATAGTAAGACAAATGGCTAAGCATAATAGTTATCCTATTATAATGCCATTATCCAACCCTACAGAATTATGTGAAGCGCTTCCAGAAGATATTATCAAGTGGACAGATGGTAAAGCAATGGTTGCAACAGGTAGTCCTTTCCCAGATGTTGAATATAATGGTAGAAGCTATCGTATATCGCAGGGTAATAATGCATTCATATTCCCTGGTTTAGGTCTAGGTTGTGTGTCTGCACATGCTAAAGTGTTGACACCTGGTATGGTATTAGCAGCATGTTATAGATTGAGTGAATTATCACCTATGGTTATTAATCAAGATATTACTCAGCCGTTACTAGCTAGTGTCGATGATTTAGTGCATGTAACTAGAGAAATAACTAGATCAGTAGTTCTTCAGGCAATAAAAGAAGAAGTTCATGGTATTGATATTGATCTAGAAGATATTACAGAGCAAGAGCTAATGGACGAAGTAGACAGATATATTAATATGTGTTCATGGACTCCTACATATGCTCCGTATATGCCTATTTAATCTAGTTTTTCTAACAATTGTTATTAAAGAGTAGTGTTTTTCACAATCGTTTTTTTGATGTGTTGCACAAATTAATATTAATGTTTTTTAATAATATATTAGTGTTTGCTATAAGTTAATATAAATTATCTAGAAATATTAAAAGAAGAAAAAGACTGTTGATTTAATCTGCCAATAAATTCATAAATTTTGTAAAATATGAATATCGCAGATATTTATATTTTTAGTAGAAATGGATTTTTT
>RQTK01001785.1:0-41643 GCA_003991915.1 Elysia chlorotica
AATGGTCTGCACGATGAGGAGGCTGTTAATATAGTAAGCTATGGTCAGATAGCTATACCAGTAGTGCTATTAACTTGGCAAGCAGAAGGTTTGAAGTTCCAATCTTAACTGATGTCATGCATCTCACACTGTCACAGACATTATAGTTCTCCCCCAAATTTCCTCTGGCAGAACATAAGATATATCCTAGTCAATAGAATGAGGCGGCATTCATCAAGAGGTTTCTGGTTCTATTATTCCCCTAGAGGTTTGGTCGTGTCAGAATATCAGCAAAATGTGATCCGTTAGACCATGGGTATCTAGCTCTGTACACCTGTTTGGGATACTCCTTGAGAACCTAAGCATATCATTGATTTTTCAGATTAATGATTATATTCCTTTAAAGGAAGAAATAAAGAATTTCTCTCTGAGCCAAAGAGTAACGAGGAAAGTAAAATTGAAACATTTTCCTTTCATTTTTTTTTATTCAAATGCGTTTAAAAAATTTAAAGCAAATTGAGAATATTGGTTTTCTTTAGATTTGGGAATACAAATTTCTATTAAAAGACATGTGTATTTAAAAAAGCAAACATTACCAATATAAGTGCAATGCAATTCAAAATTGTAAAACAAAGAGGGAATTACATATAATTCAAACGAACACGAACCTAATCACAGGTTTCATGTCACAAAATTCATGTGCTCAATATTCCTTGAAAAAGGCAAATTACATTCGGAGAAAGGAGAAAAAAATCCTTAAATGTGCTGCATAGAGAAACTTCCTTCATTTCATTGTCATAATATTATTCAATATACTTTATGTGTACATTTCACATGAATAAAAAAAAGTAATATATAAAAAAATATCCACGAAAATTGAAAAAAAAAATGCATTTGTACCAATCATTTTTAAAGTTTATGTTTTCAAGCCAAAAACTTTTTACTTCAGAATTTTATTTAAAAAAGTATAGAAAAATCTTGAAGATTTTAAATAAGATAAAAAACAAAACAACAAATATAAATCCTATAAAAGTAATTCTCCATTATGGCCACTTTCCCAGCTATTAGAAAAAATCTCAAGACTCATATAATGGGTTTGTCATCAAACTTATTTTTGCACAGATAATCAAGTTTATAGTGTAATTTAGGGACAATACAGCCTGAGTGAGATTAAAGAAAAATAACTGAAAATAATTTATCTCTCTACAACAAAAAAGAATTGAGTAAGAAAAAATATTATTGCGGTCTAAAGTTCGGCTTCTCTATAGAAATGCTTGTTTTTGAATTGTGGAATTAGAATAAATAAAAAAAATGATACTTCAACACACTTTAAAATGTCGCTAAAACTAAAATTCAAGAAATAGACACCCTCATCCAAGTATCAACTGAAGCAGATGTCGAAATCAATTTAACACTCATAGATGCATTATTATTAATTTTAACAGATCAACACATTATTGATCTCAACATTTATGAATTTTTACTTTTTTGGTGGAAAAGGAACATTTTGAAAAAAAGTTTAAAGCATGGAAACACAGAAATAAAGTGATGGTTAAGGGAGATGCAGTACATGACAGATGCAGCAGTTCAAAGATGTCAGCTTCCATCATCAAAGATTGATAATTTTTCAAATTACCAAAATTTATATAAAAAACATAGATACAGAATGTTTTCTTTGGCCGTGTCTCATTTTAACGCCTAAATATAATACCAGTTAGCAAGATCTAAATTCTTTACCTTTCAAGTGTCAAAGCTAGAAAATCTATTTCAAGTATCAAGTTTACAGAGACATGTGTTTTTCCATGATCTGTTTATATGGTCACCTTACAGCCAGTTGTTTTGTAAAAAGAACTGAAAAATTTTCTTGTGCTTTTATCTGATGAAATCTTTAAACACATCAAAGGCAAAAAAAAACAACAACAACAAATAAATTAAAAAGCTGATTTTTTAAAATCCGCATTCAATTCAAAAATGCACACCTATGAGAACTTCTCTTGTTTCCTTCTATCTTTTAAATCATAACCCCCCCCCCCCCCCCCCCCCCCCCCCCTCTCTCTCTAAAAATTGAAGTTTAGTAAGTAGAATCATTTACAAGTTATAAAGAGTAAGAAAAAAAGGATAAATAATATTATTAAATCGTTTTTAAAATCTAAAGCAAATTCACTCTTTACAAAGTAAAGACCTAAAAAAATTATTCTATGGCAGAATCATTCAGAGAATTGACACGCTATTGACTTGGTAATGTCATAATAAAAATATTGGTTATGAAAGAGACACAAGTGAAATGGGAGCCATTAAAAAAAAAAAAACCTGTCAAATTAAAGATATCTAAAAAAAAAGGCAATATAAAATATATTACAGTAAATGCATGTACACAAATGTTATAAAAAGAAAGCAAAAGAAAAAGGATTCCAAGCCTTTAAAAATTACATTTTTATTTTCACACAAAAGTGTGAAAATATAAACGAAAAATAGTCTATTATAACAATATATGTGCTTTTATGTGACAAATTCTTTAAATTACATTAATGACACATTTAAAGAAAAAAAATTACCAATGTTTTAAACATGAAAATGTACATGTATATGTGGAAGGAAATCACAGTTAAAATGGCAGACCGGTATTATTTTTCATTGTCTCGTTACATGTTTATACATAGGAAAAAACATATTCCACAGATGAGCAAATGAAAGCAATAGTGAAATGCACAAAATTCAATGTATTAATGTTGTAAAATATGTTTCTTCACAATTTAGTTTCATAAGATCCAACTTTCAGTTCCAGAGAAATTTCTTTTTTAATGCAAAGTCCTCACACCAAGCAATGGTCCTGGGCCCATAAGAAAAAGACAGAGCTGTGGCACCTAGATTGCACAATATAGGATTCCCCACAAGAGCCTAGGAGATGTTAAACCCTACGCAGAAGGTGTGCCTATGGCCCAGTTAACAGTGCTCTCTACTAGTCCAAGGTCCATATCTAAGCTGGTACTTCCGTCTCCATTAAGGGTTCTGTGGGATACCCATGAGACAGAAAACTATACCAAAGATAACAATTTTTAAAGGTAGGCATAAGTTCAATAATTGTATGTATGAGTAAGATCAAGAAGTTCATGTGCTCGCAAACAATGCATTTTATTCAAAAATAAACTTTGTTCTTCATATATCACTAAAAACACATATAAAATGAGTCTAGTAGAAATTGAGAATTAGTCTTAAAAAAGACATATATTTACGACATTTAATTAAATGGGGACACAATTTTGGTTAGATAGTCGGATATTTTAAACAACTGCACCATTCCAAAGTATGCTTAACATTTTGGGTTTTCTTATCCGCCTTCATCGCAATGTTGAAGTTTTCTTTGAGCAATTATGGAATTCCACCAAATTTATTTTGTGAGATTGCTACACATTATTTACACTAGAATTTCAAAGAAGTAAGAAAAAAAAAAGAATAAAAGTGACAAAAAGACAAGGAATTTAGAGGGGAAAAATGGGTAGTATAAAACGTATCTTTACATATTACCGGAATTTGGAATAAATAAATAACATCAATTGGTTTTCATGACTATTGTGAATAATAGAATTTGTCATGGACAGAGGAAAGGGCACTAGAAATTCGAGACATTACATAAGCCTTAATTCAGATTCATAGGATCAGGCCACATAAAAATATCAAATAAATTTAGGCAATTAGTTAGTTATATATGTATATACCCAGTCTACCTTAATAACAGGTGATTTCAGAGTATTTACGAACATAGATATTGATGATACAAAGTCTGGATATACTTGGTCTGGAAAGAAATCGACTGAACATCATACAGCTTTTATAATTCCAAGTCTATTCTTTAAAAAAAAAAACAAATAGTCTATTTAGTAGTAAAAAAAATAAAATTAAAAAAAAAAAACAACAACAACCAAGAACAAGTTCAGCTTTGTAGTCTGAGTCAAAGAAGATCTTTTGTGTACTTGTCTCGGTCATAATGTTGGTACTAAACCTGATGAAAGGATGATAAAATACAAAGATGCATGGTGAAAACAAAGATAAAAGCCTTTCACCCTCAAAAAAAAAAAAAAAGAAAGTTTTTAATACTCGTAGTCATACAAAACCTCAATTACATGTATGTTCAAATAAAAATAAATGCCTTTCTTCCTTTGTAAGTTGTTTACTCTCAAGTACCACAGCTATCACACACATCAGCAGTAATATTGATTGCTTTAAAGATTATATAGTCCGATTTTCTACTCATTTTGCAAACAAAATTGTTTTTTCTTTTAATCTACATACTTTCATGCTAGTGTTCTCTGATTTATGTTTCCATCATGTTTATTAGATACAGTTATACACTGTACACTGAAATGAATTTTATTCTTTTTTTTTCTCTCTCTTTTTTTTATACTGCAGACCTGCCAACCTAAATTTTCCTCAGAGTAATAACTGCTACTTAAAGTAATTTTTGGAACATTGGAGGAATAAAATGACAGGAACATGCAACCGCAGAGAAAGACTCCTTAACCAACTTAAAAGAAATTAATATTTGATCCCTTTTTGGTAAGATACTGTTGCTTTTTACAAAGATACAAAGAAAAAAAATGAAATGTATTATCAATTATATTGATGGTTACAACTATGGGTGATGATCATGTCCCAAAGCCCAAAGAGTTTTGGAGGGATTTGTAGGATGAATTTATATAAACTTAAATAAAATAAAGGACCACTTTGGGTGAATTTCAAATTAAATAAGGTTCATGGGTGCAAAAATTGTGAAAGTTTTTAAAAATTGAAAGATTTAATGCACACAAAAAAAGCCTGGATTTAATTAATACCAAAGAAGTTCAAGTATAAGAAAGTACACTTTCTTTTTACAAACCCTCATATAATGGTATCCTATCATTGTGAGCCAAAGATAATTATACAGTTGACTATAGAGCTAATAAATCTGAGAGAAAACATTGATTTGTAAATCGAACTGCACAGTAAGTAATGGATTTAGGCCTCTGTGATCAAGCTTTGATCTCGAATAGTTCATCTAATCTAGATCTAGATTTGATGATTTATTAGTGTGACTTATTGATTGCCTATCATTGCTACATGACAAGCCTAGAGAATGTCTTAAAAGTTAATTCCTCATAAAATTCTTTGAAGAAACATAGTTTTAAGTATGTCTACGTTTGTCATGTGCACCATACAATACTTGGGCTTTATTTTGAATCGAACAGTCAACATTAGATTAGAAACCCTTGCTTCCTCACTATTTTTATTAGCAGTTTTAACAATCACTACTTTTGGTTTCGTTTTGATCGCTGTTTTGACCGGTGCATTAAACATTCCATTGATTCCAAGACAATAAAATGATATATGGGGTTATACAAAAATTGAAGGAATAATAATATGATGAGAAAAGAATTACTCATAAAAAGTATAATACAATCTTCTTGGCCGTGTAACCCAATTGCATGAAAAGCTTTGGTTTCATGGGGAAAGGTATATCTGTCAGCAACTAGGCCATAAAAAATAATGTGGTCAGGGGTGTGTGAAAGCCAACCCGCCCTGTGTCATCAAGTAATGGATAAACACGAAAGGCAACCATTGATGCAGATTGGTGGCTTCTGCATCCCTACCTCAGATTGTTATGCGCATAAAAGGGCCACACTCTAAAATTTAAGGGGAGGGGGGGGGGGGGCACTTCTTTAAGGTTACCTCATGGCTTGCATGTGGGCGCAACATGCACATCCCTATATACTGACTACAAGCACCAGTGACACAAAGTCGGGTCAAAGACCACAGGAATGTGAAGCACCGTGACTTACTCAGAGAAAAGAATGCTCTGGCACAGCCACACAACCTTTATCACCGATACCTTAAAAGTATAATTAAATAAATCCTAACCAGTGATGAACTCTGCTGGTTAGATAAGAACCTTGACCAGGTCTAGCCCACACCACATTTAACTGAGATGGCATTAAAATAAGTATGCAATACGATGACAAATCCTGGCTTCATGAACTTATAATAGTCACTGTCACAATATTGATAAAATGCAAATTGATGCTTTGCAATGCAGACTTCAACTGTGTATTACACTATTGAACACAACCCAAAATAATGAAAAATTATACCTGAACGCTAGTATACAAAAAGGTTTGCTATTGATATACGTTAAATTAACCAATAAAACTATTGGTAAAAGTCAACTAATTGAATAAGTGAAAACAAAAAAGGACCTTAAAGTCAGGTAGGTAATATCGATAGCTCTATTTTTGTTTGTATGAAGTTTATTTTGTTAGTTCATATCTGAACCAGTGGCTGGAAACTGAAGTTATAGATCTATAATAGGTCAAGGATCGCCCGTAAGGCGTAATTTGCAGTACTTTGGAGTGATAAATTACGCCCAAACCATAATGTTGGCAGGTCTGCAATTGTTTATCTAAAATACACCAAATAACTATTTAAGCCTTGGAGTAGTACAAGAAGCCTTGCTTGATCTAAAGGTTACGTTAAGAAATACTAGAATTTCAAAAAGCCCAAAGCATAGCTAGGGGAGTTTCTACAGCAGCAAAAAATGTTGACCTCTTAGAGTAAAAAAACAATTTTCTGTTGAGGTTTTCAAATTAAAAAAAAAAAGGTAAAAAAAAGAAATTACTTGCCAGCACCCAACACTTAAAGTAAACAAATTATATTTAAATTTGTCTGAAAATTGGTTATCTACTGTTTGTTGCATTTTTTTTTTTATACCTGATTTGAATCTCTTAACACAAAACATTGAATGAATACAACACTTAGTATCCATAGATTCAATGCACCTATTTGGAGTACAGTGCATTGTATTTTCTTTGAAAAGGCGCAATGTAATAATTATGCATATTTATTATTGTAAATATATCATCCACACAACAACATATCTTGATACGTCACTGCGACATAATTCTGTGTCAAGCTTTTTTGGGCTCAGACTCGACTAGTTCTCACCAGGACAGTCCCTGACAACTAAACTTTCCCTCGGAGTCAGCGACGCCACGCCGTTCTTGATCTCCCTCTGACTGGGTATCTCCCTCTCCGGTATCACAGGCACACCACCATTCTTCCTGTTCCCGTTTGAGATGAAGTTGTCTTCTCTGTTCTGGCTGTCAAAAGTTGTTCTGAGACCCTTGACATTTCCGTTTCTGGTCGAACCCTTTTTCATTTTGACCCAGTCCTTATAGATCCTCAAGTATTTACGGAAAGCGTAGCTCAGGATGTTGATAAAGAAGATCCAGCCTATACTGTAGATAGTGGTCCCTCCCAGTCGACCCCAGAAGTCTGTGTTCTGAAACACAAAGAAAAAAAAAAACATTGAGTAAATGTCCAAGACAAGAATGAACAAGACAACTAAGTATCATACAAAATGCTGTGGAGTGATTGAAAAAAAAAATATTATATTGCATACATTTTAAGGCTATGATTAATTTAAAACATATTTTTCAAAGTTTATTGTCTGCTTCTAAACCGTGACCCCAAGAAGAGATGATATAATCTAATTAATGATAAGGAAACATGCAGTTTTAAAATATAGGATATTTTTCAAGTTTATATATCTTTTAAAAAATCTTCTGTTTAAAAAATAATTGCAATGACCTTGCTCAAATCGTATCATACTCCGTGGGTAATTTTTTACCCCAGGGGTCAGTTAATCTTTGTTTTACTATACTTGTAGTAGGAATTTATATTTTAAACTTTGTGTATTCCTCAGTCATTCATTTCTCCAAATGATTCTGTCTGCCTAGCAGCAAAAGGCTAAAAATACCATATTGACAAAAGGCCATTTTCTAAATATATGTGTTTTTGACAAACAGGAGTTACCCCATTCTTTGAAGAAATAAAAATACTAATCATTCCCAACCGTATGTTACTTTTAAAATAGTTTTTTTACTTCCTTGTGAAGCAGGAACAAAACGGAAAAAAAAGATCATGAAAGTTTGGTTCATGAGATTGGTGGTAATAAAATCAGCCTCTGAAGTGAATGGGATCGAAATATACACCCGACATACAGATGCGCTGTCTCTTAACCGAACATGTACTGATAGGAATGCGTTAATTCTTTCCCCCTGTACGACTCATGGGGTCCAAATGTACCCCTGGCATACAGTTCAGGTAGGAAAACATGATATCCGATTAAAATCTCCCATTAAAAAAAACAAACAAACAAACATTCATTTAAATTAAGTTTTGTGATTTTATTTTTCAAGAAATGTTAAAAAAGTGGGACTTGGTAAATTTGGATAAGTTTTAGAGCTCAACAGTGGCTGTGCAAAGGCGTTACATATTACAGTGAAATTTCCTCAGGATTAACCACTTGAAGACAGCCTAAAAGTATGTTTTGTCTCATTCATATTGAAAAGTGTCTACCAAGGTGAAAAGAGGTAATTGACGCCTCAAAAGTGATTTTTTTAATAAAGCCAAAGTTTATCTTAAACAGGGTTTTTTTTAAACACTACTCCTACCACTTACAGTATTCATTGGTAGCTGTATCCACAACATAAGCAAAATATTTAGTTCAACTAGATCTAGGTCTAGCATAGGGGGAAGGGGTCAGTTTAGATCTAGATTCTTATCGCCCTGGAGGTAACATCTGCTTTCCTCGCAGGAGGTCTGTAGTTCGAGCCCTGCTCTAGCGACTCGTCCCCTACTAGTTAGATCAGCATCAGTTTAATGCGACTGGCTGAGAGTGAGAGAGAGCCATGGTATGCCCACACTGTCTTGTGTGGCAACACGTAAACTTGTCAGACATAAGTCTTGGGGTACGTCCACAGTATAGACTATATAGTGCTCAAGTTGGACCCTAACCAACAAGATTTTTTTTATCACTATGCAAAAGAAACAACAACAAAAAAAAAAAGGAAGAAAAACAAAGTGGACTTTATAACCTACCTGCTGATAGTAGGAGTACAGCAGTATGGAGCCGAGCACGATGCGGATAAAGCCAAAGGAGAGCATGAAGGCCCAGTCCACAATGTGGCCCCAGATGGTTCCCTTATAGTGGCCCAATTCCCGCAGGAACCACCGCAGCTGCAGCAGGGGATTGGTGATCTCAGCGCCACCTATAGTACACACAAGCTCCGTGCCATAGTGGCCTGCGATCAGGCACCAGGTGAGCCCGACGATGCTGAGAAAATGGTGCGCCACCATCACCGGACCTAGACATGAGGCATGGCAGAAAAAAGAGGAGTCGTTGAAGACTGGAAACTTAGACCTCTATTGACGAGGACATTTAAAAAATTGTTTGTAAAAGCTGAGGGGTCTTATATTCTGAAGTTTCTGCTGGAATGGAAGAGGAAAACAAGAGACAGTTTGAGAGCCTATCAGTGAAGCCAAAAGAGTTAATTTTTTTATCTGAACTTTTTTGAGTAAAGTAAGATTTGTAATATGAGTAAAGTAATATTTAACTGCCCAATAAGTACAATACTGGGTCAATCCATAGCCGTCTAGAAGACAAGGCCAGCTCATAGCCGCCTCACTGTGGTGTGAAGTCACATTGAAGGCAGTCACACGTAAGGCTATACATGGTCGACATGAGTCTTCAAGCCTAGCCTACCTGTTGATGCTACGCGTCAGATTTGAAGACGGGTAGGCCTAGATCAATAGGCCTATGTGTATCATAATCATGCTTTGTTCAGTTTGTTGTTTGCACTTAGATCTAGTACAGTCAACACGCTGCATTACTCTTTCTTAACTTTTGCAATTTGCTGAAACAGCTATGTCGTGTTGCTGTCAATGATTAATAGGTGATTAATTTGTGATCGAAACTGTTCTCTAGTAATATCGTGTGATAAAGATTTGCAAATGCACGTAGTTTGCAAAACGTTAAAGATCTAAATCTAGATATTCCACAATGGGAAGAAAATGTGTTCCAGGGAGCAGGAGTAACTTTGATAGAAATACGAAGAGAGTTTCAACGTTCTGTTTTCCCACTGATCCTTAGAGGAATATACATAATCCCAAGGTCTGGTTATAAGTTCCCTTGGATGTAACTTTCAACCAACTAAACATTCAGCAGTTTGTGCTTAACATTTTAGTGAACAGTTCAAAGTTACAGTTGATTCATTTACCCATGCTGATGGTACTGTTTTGAGTGTTGAAAGACAGGTACAGAGGTAGGCTGCATGTTCTCAATTTCCACTCTCTCTCTCTTTCCTTCATCTTCTTCTTACTACATTTCCCTTCTTCATACACATATATGCACACACTTTGCACACTAATTTCTACTTTGAGAGAGAGAGAGAGATACTCAATTGCTTATCTCTCTCTCTCTCTCTCTCTCTCTCTCTCTCTCTCTCTCTCTCTCTCTCTCTCTCTCTCCCTCTCTAATATCTCTAAATATCTTTTTGTAAAATTGCACAGCTGTTAATAATTGACTCAACAAAATAATCACTGCCCAGCACTGTGACATCACAATTTCTGTGAGCCGCATTGTTGTTAGAGAAGAACATGGTCAATCCCACAATCAGGTATTTTGGGATAGTTTCAGTAAACAATGTTGTTGGCCAAGGCATGGTCATGGCATACCCGCAATGTCTCTGTGTGTCAGCACTAAAATTTTCTTGGGACCCACCACCGTATATAATTCTCTTTAGGAGACTTGAAACTTAGAGAGAGCTTCTTTCCTTTGATGAAATACTCTGAGATCCCAAGTATAACTGATGAGCCAATTACTGTTTAATTCAAATCTAATAAAACTGGTTGAACAGGGTAAACACAGTTGATTTGCACTTGCACTGATCTGTTTGCATTACATTACATTTACAGCAGTGAAAAATGACTAAGAAGTGCTGATTAATGCAGCGTTTAAGTAAATCTATTGTCATGCCCACACAAACCTTCAGTCTTGAAGTACATGCACCAGCAAAAGTCAAAGATAAAATATCCCAGGCACAGGCTAACCGTCCTCACTTGCAGGGAGGTGTTGGGTCCACCTGTTGAATTGGAAAAATTTTAAAGATGAAAAATTTTTATGGATGTCTTAAATGTGGAGGTGTAGCCATACAAAACTACTACTGTAAGCAAACCTACCAGATTCTGAGAATGGCCAAGGCCCGCTGAAGAAGGTTGAGTAGATGGCCAGCGAGCTGATGAGCGTGGCGTGCACCACTGTGACCATACGACAGTGCCACTCGTAGCTCCGGCGCGAGTTGCATAGGCACAGCAAGAAGTACAGCGTTGTCCATGTGAAGGCATAGATTAGGATCTGGTACAGGTCGAAACTGTTGATCTGCAACATGGTGCACTCAGCTTTTCTCGGTGTTGTAAATCTTTCTTTTCTTTACAGAAAAATATATGCTTTATTATATGCTAAAGATCCACTGAGATTGTTTTCTGTCAATGTTCTGAAACCAGAGAGAAAAAAAGATATAGAAGAGGAATGTGAATGCCATGCAGTCAATCAAAATTTTTTATATTGATGTACATGTACCAGCCGTGTACCAGTTTTTCTTTACATTGTGTACCTTTTCCTGGTGTAAACTTTCATTTCGTAAATACATTATAAAATATTAACAGAAAATACACGGAATACATGAGTGCTAAAAAGGTAAAGTTAATAATTATGCCATGCACTTTTGTACTTGTCTGACACCCCTTCCATAATAATTATACCTTTTCCTTAAGTAAAGTTTCTTGTTAAAAAATTTTTGGGGGTCTTTTTACATAAAAATGTATGGTTTTCATATTGAAGGCTAACTGTCATTTGTGACATAAATGTTCTGAAGAAGAAAAAAAAGAAAAGAGAGAAAAAGGAACATAAGGGGCATCCATTGAATCAAAATTCAAATGTTCACATGTTCCTGGTGTAAGCTTTTGGTTCAATCCAGAAAAATCTAACTTTTATGACACCAGTCCGCAGTACAACCATTATTTGAGTAACAGAAAAAAAATCCACAACATTTTTCTGATGAGAGGGATGCACCCTTCGAAACACTTCTGTAAAAATTTAAGTGAGCCGCATCATTTATAATGAATTTAGACTGAATCTATACATTTTTTACCCTAATTTGGATACCTAGAAATATTGATTTTGTTTTATCTAAATCAATACAACAGAAAAACTAGAACTATCCGAAAATAGATATTCACCTCTGATCCAATGTGACATTCAGACACCCCCCCCCCCAACACTACATACAATACACACACACGCACACACTTTGCGGTTGCTTCGGATACATTAGATCTAAGCTTACATATATCACGTAATTTTGTAAAATAAAGTTGATTTAGTTCATTTCAGTGCATTTTAACACTTCATTCTTTACTGCCCCTCACACTAGGCTATGAGTTGCAACCCACATGCATTGATTTTTGTACATTCCAGAATAACTAATACAAAATTTTCATTTAACCAAAAGATAAAAACTGCAGTGAAAAGCATTGTTTATGCATTTGGAATAAATGAAACCTTATTTGATTGCAATAACCCTCAAGATCTGAGGTTTTTCCTGATACATCTGATATCAGTAATACTTAATAAACATTTTATGAGAACCTACAAATTCTATTTTACAACAATCAGTTAAAAACCAATACTTACAGGGCTGCTGAATTGTAAAGAATAAAATCAATTTTTGACAAAATGATGGCCAAATATTCATTTCTGAAGTATCTAGACTTTACCGACAGGCAAACGGTTAGTTTTAGACAAAACTATTACAAATAGCGTCTGTACCATATTACTAAGAAATGTACTCAGAACCTTGAGGTTGAACTATGCAACTTATCAGTAGACATTACAAGTGCATTATTATCTTATAATCTCTTATCATTATAATCTAAATGGCCAAGGTCTCCTCATGTGTTCTCCTTAAAACCCTTTCAATGTCACAAAGTGTTATCATCTGTTATCAGCAACAAACGTACAGAAGTAGTACTTCAAACACAACTTTTGATTTATAACTCTAATTTTAGTTTTGCTAACCTTGGGAATTCCTTAAAATATCCTTCTTCTACATCTTTACTTCTTCATTTCACTTTGCAAATATCCAAAAATACAAAGAAAATTCAGACTGGTTAGATCTTTTGGAGCCATAAATGGTGTAAAAGTACAATTTGCGCTTTCCAATTTATTTGATTCTCAGGACTTATAAGTGATGTAAAACGATACAAATAATGAGCTGTCATAGTTAGTGATTTAAAAATGCAGAAATATTTTTCAACAGTGTGAAAATTGGTTATGCCATAAAAAGGAGAATAAACAATCATAATTGGGAATGGTCAAAACACAGCCTGTGCCACTGGTGATTAAAACACATGAGTTTCAAACAAGAGGCCATTTTCATGTTTGTGATATTTGAATTTCCTATGTGTAATTTGCTTTCTTTGCTGTATATATATTTAAGCAACATGAACATTTTTGCAGCAATTAATATATGCTATGTCTTCTTTATCCTACCCATGGCATTGTTGTCTCCACAAAGATACAAAGTAGAACATTTATTTATTTTTTCAGCACCAGCTTAGTATTATAAAATATTATCTTGTATTGTAGTTGTAAAGCATTAGAATGTGACAAAATGATAGTTTTCATGCACACTTAACTGCAGCAGCAACTGCCAAGTGTACACTTAACAAAAACAATACCAGACTTGACTTAAGATGGTATACATTTATTGAGCCTGAGCACTTTTTGTCTGAAAGATCGACAATCTTTGTGTCCTGTTTAATCTCAAGGTAAAAATCAAAAGCACTTCCATTGGCGATGTATAGGGCCTACTTCTTAACTAAAATAATCTATGTTGCTATTACTAAATACAAACCAAACTGAATATTTACTTGTTTCACAGAACCCTTTAAAATAAATTTACAGGTTATGTGCTGCCAAAGTACACATGATACAGAAATTTTCAAGTTTTTTTTATTTTAAATCTTGACACTTCACTTCAATGCAATACAATAACATTTTTTTAAATGTTAATGTATTGGTAATATTGGTTTCAGTTTAGCTAAAACAAAGATATGCATCTATCAGAAGGATAATTTTTGAAGAAGTTAATGGACCAATATATTTTTTTTTTTTACAATTTAATTTATAAATATTCAGATGAGCTATACAATAACAATTATGTGAAGCTACCAAGGCAAAAATCTTATTTAGTTAGGGCCCTACTAAGAACATAGAAAAACTACTTTTCATTGACTTAAGATTATTATTTTTAAATGAAGAAAGATAAACTCTTGTTCTAAAAGGATAGAGCCCCAAAACACTTAAAAAGTAAAAAACTGATTCACTCTGGTTGCCTAAGTAATTATAATTATTTTATTTATCTAAATTACTTACATTTATAATTTTATTTTGGGGGACTACAGAGCAAGCTCCTCGTGCTTGAAAACTCTCATATATACATAATAATTAGGTATTTAATAAATGTATTATTATATTTTGCTTTTTGTTTTTAAGAGAAAACTGGAAGGCGCAAAGGAACAACCTGACAAAAAACACTATCAGGTCACTGGGCAAGTGTGTCTCAGGCTAGAAGATGAGACCAGGTGGTATTTGATCAAGTCCTACTAGGATATTCTTAAATCTTTATAATCTTAAGCCTTCCTACTGAGAGGTGAAGAGCCTCCACAGTGTCATACTTGCAACTGTCATTTATCATTAAGTCACATTCTGGTTGAGTGTCCGCTTATTTTACAGGGAAATAAATCTACATCTGACTAGAGTGCATATATTTACTTATGTTACATTGTTAGTCCTCCACACCTAGTGAAGTATTTGAAGGACATTGTTGTGTATAATAAAATTTAACTGTGATAACCATACACATGGATCTTTTAAACTACGGGGATATATCCTTTACTTTTAACCAACCTTTTTATGCACAATTTAATGCTTTAACCACACAGAGAGGTACTTGTATAATGTATTTATTGTCTTAGGACATCTTGGGCACAATACAGCCGTTGCCGTGCTGATGTGCCTTTAAAAAAAAGTTACTAACTGAACAATGGTCATTATTTATTTAACTGACATAACCGCTCAGAGCGGCTCAACATGTGGCGGTGGCACCGGCTCAATGTTATTGAAGATTCAAAGACAATTATACGAAACTATGGCTGCTTGGTACTGAATGATTCAGTAGGCTTATTTATGCAGTTTCATTTTAGTGCTCTATGTACACAGAGAGTCTTTGAAACAAGGCTTTCTCAAACTTTGTTTATTTTGTTGTCGTTTATAATATAAACAAGATAGTTGATATAGCCATCATTTGCATCAGAAGAATGTCAGCTACACAGGCAATGGACTTTCTAAGTAGAGTAATGGAAGATTCTAACAAGGAAAGATAAATACAACTTTCACGCGAGCATTGAGTCTGAGTGGGAGTGAAGATAGGTCTATATCTAAGTATAGATCTAGACATAGTCAAAAGAGAATAATAGCTTGTGTAGACCAAAGTGAAGATGATGAATACATTTCAACTTCTAGATCTGCACTTGCCAGACTAGATCTAGACCAAGGGCTATGCCTCAGAACAAAAACATAGGGCATCCATGGCATTAAAAAAACAAGTTTTCAAATGGATTTTTATGAAACTTACTGTAAATATGGGTAGAATCTGTATATCTTATTCCTTGGATCATGCAAGTCAAATACTTGGAGTATAATTCAGTTGTCGGAATAATTTGGTAAATGGAAATATTATGCAATCAATATTTTACTTTTTCGAACATTTATATTTTTCACAAGACACAACACACATAAAAAAAATTATAATTACATTCACATAGAAAGAAAAAAAAAGATTCATGGTAGACCTCTATATATATAACAACATGGACTTTGTATTAGTTTAGTCTTCAGTATCACTGAAACTAAGACACCAATACTTTGTTCTGGGAGGGGGTGTTGTGGGGCTGTAGTGCAAATCGTTTGGCACCTTGGGACTGAATCAGTTAAAGGCATATAATAATATATGGATAGTGATATCCCATCAAGCCTCGAATTACCAAAGATGTGCACCAAAAAAAACAACAAAAAAACAAAAAAAAAACCAACAAAAAAAAAAAACAAACAAAAAACCCAACTTATTTTACAATTCACTTTTAATCTACACCATAGTTACGAAACCAACTATCCTCTCCTTACTTGGCTCCATAGGCAACAGTAAACTAGAGTTTACATGTGCTAGAAACTCTTACATTTTTGTTCAATTTCAGTCAGTGATGTTAGTTACATAAGTTAAAAATCAACATTTATAACAACCAGCTGTAACACATTTTTTGAGAAAGACCGCCTAGGGTCTTTTAACCACCATCTCTAGACAGATACTCTGTATTGACATCGAGGGGTAAGAAAAAAGGGAACGAGAAAGGTCCACCTTGCAATGGTAGAATCAACGCTGTTTCACTCCTTGACATCGATCTTCGAATTTTAATCAGACACAACACAACAGGTTCCAAGCAATTATGTAACTTTAAGTAGTCTACATAGATATAGTACTGATATGTATCCCTCATACCTCACATGACTTGGATCTCTAGATTTAATAACTTACCAAATACCAATAGACTCTAGTTGAAGCTCTAATTTACTATTTCTAGATTGACACTTCAGATTTCAACAACAATCAGTGGAGGTCGCCATTTTACATTCCTGAGGAAAATGTTGTTTGATCGGGCGATCTATGGTAATGAAATCTTAATTGACATTACAAAGTAAAACAAATAATTGCTCATACTGTTGATTGTTATTTAACGTTTTTAATGGCTGTCATAACTTTTTAATTATTTTTCTTAAAGATAGACGATGTTTATTTTAGACCATGGTTGACTCAATCTCGCACAGAATGCACCATGGCAACAAAACCACAACATCAATTTTACCACCCCAGTCTCCCACACAAACCGTAATAATAATTGTCGATTCTAATTATAAATTGGTTTGATTACTATATATCTAGATCGAGCTCTAGTTTGAACAAATAAATATTTTCTATAGCTGAAAATAGCAATTAATTCTTTTATTCAAATGTACTTGCTTGTAATTCATTGTGTCTGCCTCCTGAAAAGAAGTTTTGACATTTACTTATAAATCATCTTGTGTTTGCGTCTTTGCGAGAGCCCAGAAGACTTCCCTGACTCTTAAAAAAAGAGCTTACAGAAATGTCATTCCCTTTCAAACATTAATTCTGCCTATGGGATACCGTAATCTTAAAGGCCGTTGGTAGACACTACGCAGCAGGTTCGCGTTCAGAAAGCCGAACTTCCCCACTACGCAGTTCGCGTTCAGAAAGCCGAACTTCCCCACTACGCAGTTCGCGTTCAGAAAGCCGAACTTCCCCACTACGCAGTTCGCGTTCAGAAAGCCGAACTTCCCCACTACGCAGTTCGCGTTCAGAGTCAAACTCTGCAGCTACGCAGAAAGTTTCGAACAACGTAATTGGCGCAGTGTGCATCTGAAACCGAGCAACCAAGCCGATGTGAACATGAATTGCCATTGATTGACAAACAATGGTGAGAATACTGATAATACGCTGTGCAAGCATGATTGCTAAGAATTAATAGAAGAGCCTTCAGAGCGTCGCTTGGGACTAGTGGACAGTTCATGATAAAGAATTACATATAGTTCTACATGTTTGTAGTCCAGTTTTCCTTGTTATTGAGGGAGTGGTACTTTTTTTATTTCATGTTTTTGTGTCCACTCAGTTGCAATATAATGTTTTGCTCATCAATTTTCTCTAGACTAATAAGAGTAAAACTAAGCAAGAACGGTTCAAGGAGACTCGAGTCACCTCTTGTCAATACTCAACAAACCTAGCGTGTTCATTTTCGTACAGCACGGTACACTGTACCTGTACATAAGTTGGCTGGGTGTAGGCCTACAGTTTGTTAATGCCACGGATATATCAGTTCATTCTCCCCTGCCTGATTTTCTTTTTCTAATGTCAGTCATGTTCTGTGATGTAGTACTAGTAGAAATGTTTTTCGTTGACAACAGCGCTTTTAAAATTTATATATTAATACGTGTCAAGGGTTAAGAAACAGACAATCATGAGCCTGTCTACGTCAAATATTGCTTATTGCATCCAAGGTAGGTATGGGGTTAGTCACGATTTAGCGATGACAAATTTAATTTGTTGTACCATTCAGTTTCATTATGAGAAGGGGGATGGAGGCAATATACATGTAACAGGTCGAATAACAACAAACTCATTTAAATTTGATTGATACTTCTTTATTGTAAAATGTCAAGTGCCCTCCTGCCTAAAGAGAAACACTGGCATTCGGAAAAAGGCTGTCTAAATCAACAACACATTACATTAAAATAACCTCTAGGTCTAGTTCTATGTCAAACAGTAATAGTAAATACTACTATGATTATTGAACAAATTATACTGTGGCAGTGATTGTTTAAGAGTAAAATAAGTGTTACTTGAGGGAGTTACATATCTTTAAACATAATTCAGCAACACTACTATACATAATTGACATGTTTACATCTTGTATGAGCTTAGTCAAAAACATATTTCATTTCGAGAGGGTAGGCCTACATGTTTTTACCAGCTTTCTCATTTTTGTTGGCTGCACTGCATGTCGCATGAAGATTTCACAAAATTAAAGGGTGGAACGTTTGCGCGCAATATTAGGCTATCGTATTGAAAAACTCATCCAAACTAGAAAAAACTTGATTCACCTCAAGGGACGATATGCTGCCTGATCGTCTCGAAGTCGAAGTGCCCGCTCAACGGGTAAATGGACTAAGCTAGTAAGCTTTGTGAAAGTGAAACAACAAAGAAGATCGGTTCTGACGTCATAGAACTGCGCGTTGAGAAAGTTGAACTTCCCCACAACGAACTGCGGGGCGAGCACCCACTTCGAATCTTAAAAGTGTCTTTTTTTTTTTTTACACGCAGAGAAGGACTATTTCTAGTTTGGTTTGAGAAGCCAGCCAATCATTGGCTTTGTACACGGAGGAATACTATTTGTTTTAAATAATAGTGCATATTTATGATTTATATTCGCTTCATACAGTCATCGTTTTAACTAGTACGTGGAGTAGTTTGAACTCTGAGAAAGGGGGGTCAAAAAGATTTTCAAGATTTAAACTGTATAACTGGCCATAATATATTACACGGACAGTAATATTGATACAATTCTGATAAGATAGATGTAACATTATAGCTGTCCTCATTTAATATTAAATTTCCTAATAAACCAACAGCATGGTTTTGAACTGGTAGCACCTATTGTTCAGCGAGTCACAGTGTCGTTACCTCACAGTACCACACATTGTTTGGAGTGGTTCAACTTGATGGGTGAAATAATGATCAATCATATCTCTCTCTCTCTCTCTCTCTCTCTCTCTCTCTCTCTCTCTCTCTCTCTCTCTCTCTCTCTCTATCTACCTACATACCTAAACTCAGTTGCAATATAATGTTTTGCTCATCAATTTTCTCTAGACTAATAAGAGTAAAACTAAGCAAGAACGGTTCAAGGAGACTCAAGTCACCTCTTGTCAATACTCAACAAACCTAGCGTGTTCATTTTCGTACAGCACGGTACACTGTACCTGTACATAAGTTGGCTGGGTGTAGGCCTACAGTTTGTTAATGCCACGGATATATCAGTTCATTCTCCCCTGTCTGATTCTAATGTCAGTCATGTTCTGTGATGTAGTACTAGTAGAAATGTTTTTCGTTGACAACAGCGCTTTTAAAATTTATATATTAATACGTGTCAAGGGTTAAGAAACAGACAATCATGAGCCTGTCTACGTCAAATATTGCTTATTGCATCCAAGGTAGGTATGGGGTTAGTCACGATTTAGCGATGACAAATATAATTTGTTGTACAATTCAGTTTCATTATGAGAAGGGGGATGGAGGCAATATACATGTAACAGGTCGAATAACAACAAACTCAATTAAATTTAATTGATACTTCTTTATTGTAAAATGACAAGTGCACTCATACCTAAAGAAAAACACTGACAATCGGAAAAAAACTGTCTAAATCAACAACAACAAAAATTACATTAAAATAACCTCTAGGACTAGATCTATGTCAAACAGTAATAGAAAATACAACTAATAAGATTATTGAACAAATTATACTGTGGCAGTGATTGTTTAAGAAAAAAATAAGTGTTACTAGAGGGAGTTACAAATCTTTAAACAAAATTCAGCAACACTACTAAACATAATTGACATGTTTACATCTTGTATGAGCTTAGTCAAAAACATATTTCATTTCGAGAGGGTAGGCCTACATGTTTTAACCAGCTTTCACATTTTTGTTGGCTGCACTGCATGTCGCATGAAGATTTCGCAAGGGTGGAACGTTTGCGCGCAATATTAGGCTATCGTATTGAAAAACTCATCCAAACTAGAAAAAACTTGATTCACCTCAAGGGACGATATGCTGCCTGATCGTCTCGAAGTCGAAGTGCCCGCTCAACGGGTAAATGGACTAAGCTAGTAAGCTTTGTGAAAGTGAAACAACAAAGAAGATCGGTTCTGACGTCATAGAACTGCGCGTTGAGAAAGTTGAACTTCCCCACAACGAACTGCGGGGCGAGCACCCACTTCGAATCTTAAAAGTGTCTTTTTTTTTTTTTACACGCAGAGAAGGACTATTTCTAGTTTGGTTTGAGAAGCCAGCCAATCATTGGCTTTGTACACGGAGGAATACTATTTGTTTTAAATAATAGTGCATATTTATGATTTATATTCGCTTCATACAGTCATCGTTTTAACTAGTACGTGGAGTAGTTTGAACTCTGAGAAAGGGGGGTCAAAAAGATTTTCAAGATTTAAACTGTATAACTGGCCATAATATATTACACGGACAGTAATATTGATACAATTCTGATAAGATAGATGTAACATTATAGCTGTCCTCATTTAATATTAAATTTCCTAATAAACCAACAGCATGGTTTTGAACTGGTAGCACCTATTGTTCAGCGAGTCACAGTGTCGTTACCTCACAGTACCACACATTGTTTGGAGTGGTTCAACTTGATGGGTGAAATAATGATCAATCATATCTCTCTCTCTCTCTCTCTCTCTCTCTCTCTCTCTCTCTCTCTCTCTCTCTCTCTATCTATCTACTTATCTCTCTATCTCTCTCTCTATCTATCTATCTATCTATCTATCTATCTATCTATCTATCTATCTATCTATCTATCTATCTATCTATCTATCTATCTATCTATCTATCTATCTATCTATCTATCTATCTATTTATCTGTCTGTCTGTCTGTCTGTCTGTCTGTCTGTCTGTCTGTCTGTCTGTCTGTCTGTCTGTCTGTCTGCCTATGTATCTATTCATCTATATATCCATCTATCTATCTATTCATCTGTCTACCTGTCTATCGACATTTTTGCCCTTCTATTCATCTTTCTGCCAGTATTTTTGTCCACGTGAATGTCTGTATGCCAGTATGTTTGCCTGTTTGTCTACCTGTTTGCCTGTCTGTCTATTTAGCTGGGAGAAGAAAATCAAATTAGTAGAGTGCTCAACTAATAACAATTAATTTACCTTATAATTAATAAGTGGCACACAACAATTTACCTTATTTCAAGGGGAGCGAGCTAACGCAAGTGATAGAGCGGTGAAATTCGAACCTGACACCTCTTGCTCTTTCGTATGGAGCTTTATCCAACGGAGCCTATTGATGTTTCTGGAACCAAGTTCATCAGAGCAAAGCTCAAGTATAAAATCGTTTAAATTCCTGCCTTAGCATTGAGCTACATGCAATTTAACTTTTGTTTATCTAATGCGATTGTATTTATTTGTTTTTCTTTCATTAGGCGGGCAAAGAGGCGCAGGTGGTAGAGTGCTGGGCTCCCAATCGCGAGGTTCCCGGTTTGAGCCCATAAACGGCGACATTAACTATGTGTGTCGTATTAGGAATAAGAAAGAAAATAATAGTGCTCCGCCCTCCTGTTAACAATCCCCTTCCCCCCACCCCTCAAAAAAAAAAAAAAGAAAAGAAAAGAAAAGAAAAGAAATAAAAATGGCTGGCATAACTTTTTAATTATTTTTCTTAAAGATAGACGATGTTTATTTTAGACCATGGTTGACTCAATCTCGCACAGAATGCACCATGGCAACAAAACCACAACATCAATTTCACCACCCCAGTCTCCCACACAAACCGTAATAATAATTGTCGATTCTAATTATAAATTGGTTTGATTCTATATATCTAGATCGAGCTCTAGTTTGAACAAATAAATATTTTCTATAGCTGAAAATAGCAATTAATTCTTTTATTCAAATGTACTTGCTTGTAATTCATTGTGTCTGCCTCCTGAAAAGAAGTTTTGACATTTACTTATAAATCATCTTGTGTTTGCGTCTTTGCGAGAGCCCAGAAGACTTCCCTGACTCTTAAAAAAAGAGCTTACAGAAATGTCATTCCCTTTCAAACATTAATTCTGCCTATGGGATACCGTAATCTTAAAGGCCGTTGGTAGACACTACGCAGCAGGTTCGCGTTCAGAAAGCCGAACTTCCCCACTACGCAGTTCGCGTTCAGAAAGCCGAACTTCCCCACTACGCAGTTCGCGTTCAGAAAGCCGAACTTCCCCACTACGCAGTTCGCGTTCAGAAAGTCGAACTTCCCCACTACGCAGTTCGCGTTCAGAAAGCCGAACTTCCCCACTACGCAGTTCGCGTTCAGAAAGCCGAACTTCCCCACTACGCAGTTCGCGTTCAGAAAAAAAAAAAGAAAAGAAAAGAAAAAGAACATGAAAAAAGAAAACAAAACAACAATACAAAACATTAAAAAGAAACTGTCTCCGGGTAGTTTCCGTTGGAGTCACAGCTGAATGCCACAGATCTTACGTCTCTTACGATAAAAAGCTCCTTGAATTTGTATAAAGGTACGGCCTGGGAGAGTTGAAGGCAGGAGAGTAAATCTACTTTGGTTTCTAAATACCTTTATAACAGGGGGAAATGGCTCAAGTGGTAGAGTGTTGGTTTCCCAATCAGGATGTCCTACGTTCGGTCCAAAATGAATTTGTCCGGTTTGGTGCTGGTTGGGTCGGTGTTCATGGTACTTGTTAGTATGATGCGACCGACTGACACAACAATCTGGATATCACGCAATTAGCTTATGCATTAACCAATAAACCAAGCATGGGCACACACTCAACTAGGCATTGAGTTTTCAAAACGTATCCCAAAATGCGTCTGTTAGAAAACTAAACTTTGGGTAACGGATAAGGATTAAAGAAGTGAAAGCTTAGTTGATAGAATGAACGACTTCAAGTTAGAAGGCCCAAGGTTCCAATGCTGCATTTTCCCCCACTGTTTGGGTGGGTATCACTATCAGTAAAAGGAACTCAGTGAGTGCATGGCACTTCAACCTTTCAGCCTTTGTTTTTGAGACCTGCCACCCTAACCCTTGGAGACAATAATTTCCAGCTCCAACCTCCCCTCTAGACACCTAGACCACTCCTGCCAACTCCCCGGAACGGAAGTCACCATATAACTATGAGCATGTCTCTAAAGCCTATACACATAAACCCAACTTGATAGTGTTATAAACCTTAGGAATGAGTTTTTTTTAAAAATAAATGTTTAATTGGCAAGTATATTCGTGCATGGTCCGGAAAGTTTATAACAAGGACATATTTTTCACATAGCACACACTATGGTTGTTGGTGCGTTACACAACCAAAACAAGGATCATGACTATCTATAAATACTTAAACGTGTGTGTTTGTTTTTGTTGTTTTTGTTTCCAGTTCTAGTGGATACATGTGGGGTAAGTACACCTCCATCAAAGAACACGCCCCCTACTGGTGAGATATTATGTCAGCTTAGTAGTATTTGAGAGAGAATATGTCCTTGTTATAAACTTTCCGGACCATGCACGAATATACTTGCCAATTAAACATTTATTTTTAAAAAAAACTCATTCCTAAGGTTTATAACACTATCAAGTTGGGTTTATGTGTATAGGCTTTAGAGACATGCTCATAGTTATATGGTGACTTCCGTTCCGGGGAGTTGGCAGGAGTGGTCTAGGTGTCTAGAGGGGAGGTTGGAGCTGGAAATTATTGTCTCCAAGGGTTAGGGTGGCAGGTCTCAAAAACAAAGGCTGAAAGGTTGAAGTGCCATGCACTCACTGAGTTCCTTTTACTGATAGTGATACCCACCCAAACAGTGGGGGAAAATGCAGCATTGGAACCTTGGGCCTTCTAACTTGAAGTCGTTCATTCTATCAACTAAGCTTTCACTTCTTTAATCCTTATCCGTTACCCAAAGTTTAGTTTTCTAACAGACGCATTTTGGGATACGTTTTGAAAACTCAATGCCTAGTTGAGTGTGTGCCCATGCTTGGTTTATTGGTTAATGCATAAGCTAATTGCGTGATATCCAGATTGTTGTGTCAGTCGGTCGCATCATACTAAGTATACCAGTCACTACAACATCTGCTGTGTTTATAAATATTTTGAATAAATATCAAAAGACTTTAAGACTGTAAATCTTTATTTTTGCATTCTTCATGTAACTGAGTATCATCAACATAGAGATAGCATCTAAGTGAGTGTTCTCCTTTTGTGTTGATTAGATGCCGAGTATACAAAGGAAAATGTACTGGTCCAAGCACAAAGCCTTGTGAGACACCGGATTGAATTGAAATGTAGTCGCGAGTTAGATCTAGCAATCTTAACTGACTGATATCTATTGCAGAAATAAGACTCAAACCACTTAAGTACTGTTCCCGATTAGCCACAGGTCTCTTCTTATCGCATAACCAGAATCACTTTAATTTTAGTATAATGTATAATTGTTCATTTTGGTCTTCCTGCTTTCTATTTATTTTCCATTATCTCTATGTTCATCTCACTCCTATCCCTCTCTGGTGTGCCTGTCTGTGTGTCTTTCTGTCCGTCTGTCTGTCTGTTGGTGTATCGTATTCACCTCTCCCGCTCCTAAACTCCCCTTGGCTCGTTCTTTATCTTTCTTTTAGGTTAATTTTTAATTAAACCTGAATTGAGAAGGGCGAACTGGCGCAAGTGATAGAGCGTTGGCCATCCAACTTCCAAGCGATAGGTTCGCGGTTCGAAACACAGTCAAATTTTTCTTTCTCGAATTCCGTCTCCTATTGGTTGGAAGAGAGAGAGAGAGAGAGAGAGAGAGAGAGAGAGAGAGAGAGAGAGAGAGAGAGAGAGATACTAAGATTGATCATTATTTCACCCATCAAGTAGAACATCGGCTTTAGACGCTAAGGGTCCGTGTTTCGAGCTCTTGTGATTTCGCTCCCTACTCGTTGGATCGGTGTTGAATTTGACTGGCCGAGGCAGGAGTCATGGTATCCCTGCCCTGTCTCACGTGTGTACGTTTGCAAAATGTTGTACTGATGAGTTACAGTCTCCCTATTGGTCTACTATTTGCGGGAGTATTGAAGAAAATTAATTGGTCTCAATCTTAAAAGTGTGATCTAACTTAAAACCATCTCTGTGCACATCAGCATAAAAAAATGTATGCAAACCTGTCGCCCATAAAAGAATTATGTAAACATCTTGTATAAAATATTTAAAAAGCACCTGAAAAAAATTCCTCAGCCTTAAAACAGGCAATTAAATAATCAAATCGTCTAGGATCAATTGTTTTAATACCTACGCCACGCAATTGTTTTCCAAATGTGAAAGAATTCAGATTTGCACTTTCGGAGCATGAAAGCCAAGTACCCTCTTATGTAGACTTCAACCACACCAAAGCTAGTTATTTTGTATTGCGCCACTCTTAAGTTTAAAATATTATTTTGTGAAATAAATAGTTTGTAAACAACATTTTGCTGTGCATATTATCATCATCATCATCATCATCATCATCATCATCATCATCATCATCATCATCATCATCATCATCATCATCATCATCATCATCATCATCATCATCATCATCATCATCATCATCATCATCATCATCATCATCATCATCACCGTCGTCATCATCATCATCATCGTCATCATCATCATCATCATCATCATCATCATCATCATTATTATTATTATTATTATTATTTTCATTGTTATCATTACTGTTGTCTTTTATTCGAATTTTTAACTAAGACAATTTTGTCAGTACTAGATATAATTTTCAGGGTCTTCTTCTGGCACTTTTCTTTTTTTAAATGAAAATTTTGTTGTCAAAGTTTACATTGTGGAAGATATGATCCGTTTAATTCTATCGCATTATTGATTGTTTTTATACTTCCGTATTTGAACTATGCATAAGTAGAGGTGTTAAGATTAATTTTTTAAAATTGCACGGCTATTATTTTGATATTGGTCATATAAAACAAATTGTCTACTGATTTTTTTAAATAATTTTTTTGATACATCACTTTATTTCTTTTTTTTATATTGCATTTATTCGTATTGATGTATTCCGTTATTCAAAGTATTAGTGGTTATTCTGTTTTTCTTCTTCTTTCTACTTGCACTCTTAGTTGTTATGTTATACTCTTTAATTAAATTGTATTATTTGTCGCTTTGATAAACCCATAACGGTATATACAAGGTATGAGAATAGTACTAATGGGTTTTGTGTTCACTATCCACACTAACACAACAACAGTAGTTTCATTCCGTGTGATGCCGGTCCACATTATCTTACAAAGTTTTTGACAAGCATCAGTTCTTTTTCTATGATTGTCTATTTTATTATGTAATAAATATGCAAGTGTATGTTATGAAATTGCACATCAATTTGGAATGCAGTGGTGGATAAAGGCAAAAGATCGTGGTTACTGGAAGATGGTCGAAGAGGGGTTTTTCTTCATAGTTGATACGCTCCAAATTTACATTTAATATAACACTGATGTTAGCAGTCTTAAAGTATTGCAGCTGTTAAAATGAATATCTAAAAAGAAAGCATACCCCGAGTACTAATTAAATTAGATCTATAAGCTGAAACTATATTTTAATTATGTATAGCTTTCCCGACCCAACTTTTCCTCTTAGCACACACGCTTCCGTTCCATTCATTTTACCATAGTTCAATACACCAAAACTAAAAAAAGAGCAAAAATAAAACAACAGTAACACCAATAAAAAAAAGTGAAACAAGAAGAGTTTTCAATCATTTTCGAAAAATTAAATTGCTACAAGCGGGAACACTGTAACATATGCAGCAGACAACTCAATTATAATTTTAATTAATTAGTTTTAAATTCAATAAGTTTTCATCAGTAGGCTACTGACTGTTATTAAAAATATTACAATTTCATTGGTAGGCCCTATCTTGTAAATATTTTAAATCCATCGCAAATGTTTGGCTTTTCCTCATAGAAGAAAATGAAACGGCCATCTTCAAATATGAGAATCGCATGGGGAATTTAGTTAATAATCTTCATGATAGAATAAAAAAAACATTCTGAATCGGACGATGAAACTTATGATGAGAAAGCCCGGAGAAATTTTAAGACAATAAAACTGAAAAATAGAAAACTGTATATAAAATCGAAATCCATCCGGTCCCCAGAGGCGTTCTATGTGTAACAAGACAGTGCCATAGGCACACCTATGTACTTATGTACTTTCTACCTTTGGGTATTCCCACAAGACAGTGCATCACGCACTCCTAACTTTGTTTTCACATACTTTCTTCGTCTTTCTCATCGCTCCCTTCAGAAAATCCAGAGGATTTGGAGCTTTTGCCCGAATGCTTACTATTCGCAGACTGTTTTCTTTTATCTCCCAGTTTGCTAGTGACCACAGCTTTGTCATTTGATGGCTTTTGAGTTTTCGAAAGCGCTCTCGGACAACTCATCTGAGGCGGGACCTTGATGCATTCTTTTGGACGTGCTTGTTTTGACGCGTCTTTTCCTGAGACACACATAGAGGGAAAGACAGAAACAGATAGAAAGAGTAACAGAGTGCAAGAGAGAGAGAGAGAGAGAGAGAGAGAGAGAGAGAGAGAGAGAGAGAGAGAGAGAGGAAAAGGGAGAGAGAGAAAGGGAGAGAAGTAATGTTTGATGGAGTGAAAGATTTGAATGAGTATGAGTGAGGTAGTAATTGAAAAAAAAATTATAGAGAGAAGGAGTGAGAGAGCAAGAAAAAGATAGACAGAGGGAGAGTGTTTGTATGATTTGGAAGAGTAAGAGTGAGGGAGTGATTTAGAGAAGTGGTAAAGAGAATAGAGAAAAAGTTGAAGAAAGTAATAGATAGATAGATAGATAGATAGATAGATAGATAGATAGATAGATAGATAGATAGATAGATAGATAGATAGATAGATAGATAGATAGATAGATAGATAGATAGATAGATAGATAGATAGATAGATAGATAGATAGATAGATAGATAGATAGATAGATAGATAGATAGATAGATAGATAGATAGATAGATAGATAGATAGATAGATAGATAGATAGATATGGAGAGACAGGGAGAGGCAGTGTGTGTGTGAGATAGATAGATAGATAGATAGATAAATAGATAGATAGATAGATAGATAGATAGATAGATAGATAGATAGATAGATAGATAGATAGATAGATAGATAGATAGATAGATAGATAGATAGATAGATAGATAGATAGATAGATAGATAGATAGATAGATAGATAGATAGATAGATAGATAGATAGATAGATAGATTGATAGATAGATATAGAGAGACAGGGAGAGAGAGTGTGTGAGTGAGAGAGATAGAGAGAGAAAGAGAGAATAAAAGAGAAAGAGAGAGAAAGAGAAAGAGAAAGGGAGAGAGTGGGGGACGGGGAGAGAAATTTTGTTACTTGAAAAAGTATAAAATCCTTACAATCACATTCCTGATTTTACTCTAGGACGCACGACACTGTTTTTCACTGCTGTACAAAATCACTAGATTTTCTTAAGCATGAATTAATACTTGACGCGATACTTGTAGATAAAAAATATCGCTGTTTGCTTGTTTGTTTGTTGGTTTGTTGTCCAAAACACAACAGCAACAGCAACAACAATATTTTGCACTGATACAACATCAAATGCTATTTTAACATAATCTGTCCCATAATATTATCATCTTGGGGAATGACGGGGATTGAGTTGGTTTAACGTCCATGGTCAGTACTATATAGAATATATTTTGGACGTCTAACAATTTTATGTGCTGACATACAGGAGACAAGGCGGGAGACCTTGACTCCTATCACAACCGTTCATATAATACTGACACCGCCACGACCAGGTACATTTGGGGGGGGGGGGGAGCAAAATTAGACAAATAAATTTTGAGCGTCATGGGATTCGAACCATGGGCCCTCTGATATGGGGACCAATGCTCTACCACTTGAGACAGTTCGCACCCCTACCCCCCTACTGGAGAATAGGGATGATGGAGCTCTGGCCAGATAGTTTGCTACTTTTTCTATAAAAGTCCCGGGTTCGAGCACTCATCAGGATAGTTTCCTCCCTACTGTTTGAAACGGCGTCTGTACTTTGACTTTGTTACCAAATACTTGTATCCCCACTGTCTTAAAGTTGAATGCCCGTCCATAATTAAAGTTAGCTTTGATGCTTTGACCCACTACTTCTGTCTCAGCCGATCAAATTATACTGATACCGACCCAACTGGTAAGGCACAAAATTGAACAAATTAGGTGTTGAACAATGAATCTCTCGATTAGGGGACAAATGCTCTACAACTGGAGCCAGTTCGCCCCCTCTCCACTCCCAGGATTAAGCTTTCTTAAATTTATCTCGACACTACGTATGTTTTTGATAAAACAAAGAAGCCATAAGCTTATTTCAGAGAGTGTACGGTGATAAGGTGATTGATATTATCACAAGAGTAATAAGATAAAGTAAATGCGCCTAAGATTTAGTGGGCACTGCTATAGAAACAAGAAAGAAATCGTATACGAACTGATCCTAAGGGAACCAAAACATGGAACAAGAAGTGTGTACAGCAACTTTCAAGATTGTTGGATCACCTTGAACAGTGGCGAACTAGCTCAAGTGGTAGAGCGCTGGTCTCCAGGTTGAGAGGTCTGCGGTTCGAATCAGAAGATTTATTTGTCCAATTTCGTCCCCTGTATCTGGTTGGGTTGATGTCAGTATAATGTGACCAGCTGAGACAGAAGTCATGATCTCCCCACACTTTTCGTGTGTGGCAGCACATATAATTGTCAGACGCCATTCTTGGGGCCCGTCCACAATATAACCTATAGCTGACCTTGGACGCTTAACTCACCTTGAACAAAACACAGGAATACCGCAGTAAAAAATCTTGTTTCTGAGACGGAGGACAGAGAAAGTTGTGAAAAGAGAACCATAACAAATTTAATGTTCGGTTTCGGTCGCAAGATAGTTTGATAGATTATAAAAATACCTTTTTTAAGACTATCGCCGTTGTC
Source organism: Elysia chlorotica (assembly GCA_003991915.1). NCBI lineage: Eukaryota > Metazoa > Mollusca > Gastropoda > Plakobranchidae > Elysia > Elysia chlorotica. The sequence continues at coordinate 30,316 of RQTK01001785.1, forward strand.
ACGATAACCTTAGGATAAATTATTATTATCGTTTTTAGTTGATGTAGACTTAAACTTACCTTTGGGATACCCCGCTCTATAATTTCTCATTCTGAGCCGTCTCCAGGGTCTGCCTGGTTGGTTCTTCCCACACGGCGCTCCAAAAAACAGGAATATTCCGCACAGTGGGAGGATGAATAGGCCTACAAGCAGCAGGACTAATCGGAGGCCTATTTTATCTGCTAGACCGCGCCGAGAGGGAGAGAGAGAGAGAGAGATAGAGGAATGGAACAAAAATGAAATGAATAGGGAGATTAAAAAGGGGGGTGACAACATGTATAATTTAAAAAATATATATAACTAACAAATAGGGAAAAATAAAACAACAGCAACAACAACAAAACATCAGAAATAGAAAGCAAGATCCATCTCAAAATGTATATCCTGAACAAAAACAAAAAAAAACAAAAAACAACAACCTCATAATAGCACTGGTTTTCATTATCAAACTCAAATAATTATATGAAAATGAAAATTTTAAATAAAAAGCAACCTTAAAATAATGTCCTTTGAAGATATATATATATATCTGACTATTTCATTTATGGTCTCTCTATGCAGTTTAACCCCAGAAATCAAAGCTTAGGAGGGAAGGGAGAGAGAGAGAGATCTTGTTTGAAAATGTTCGTCTGTATTTTTATGTATTGCATCAAGATATCCTAAAAACTTCAAAATGATCCAAAGTTATGCTTCAAGCTGCCAACACACAAGTTATGAAATGTATGAACAAAAATATTGGAGCATTTAAATTATTTACAAACAATATGTAATACAATCAGTGGCGCCCGCATTAGACTTTTCAATAGTAGATGTGTATCTGCGCTTACTTTGTATTCTCTATAGAGGGAGGGAGAGAATTCTCTCCCTCTCTCCGGGTTTAACGTCTCCTAGGTTCCCCTGGGGCATCCTATACGGCGACTGGGCTTACTTTGTATACATGTACAGGCTTAAATATATCTTTTAAAAATGTTTAACTTCAAAGGACATTATTTTAAGGTTAGAGAGAGAGAGAGAGAGAGAGAGAGAGAGAGAGAGAGACAGACAGACAGACAGAGACAGACAGACAGAGACAGAGAGAGAGACAGAGACAGAGAGAGACAGAGACAGAGACAGAGACAGACGGATAGATAGACAGATATAGAATGATAATGGGAGACAGGCAGACTGTATTCTTATTTAAATAGAAATAGTTAACAAACATAGAAAAGCTTTATAAAGCATCGGCTTTCGACGCAGGAGGTCCGTGGTTCAAGTCCCGCTCTGGCGATTCGCCCCCTTCTGGTTTGATTGTTGTCAGTTTGATGGGATCAGCTGAGGCAGAGCCATGGTATCACCGCACTGTCTCGATGTGGCAGGACCTCAGTCTTTGGGCATGTCCACAATAATTTTATGGTCTATTACAGTGCTGATGCTGATGTTGGACGCTAAGCAACAACACATACTGCTAGATGAAGAAAACGAATCTCAATTATTTTGGAATAGTCATTATTCTGTTACCATTGGAATGAATTTACCTGTCCAAACGGGGTCCTTGTAACCATTTACTGAAATTCAGAAAGAAAAATTAAAAAAGAAAAGATTATAATTTATTAGCATTAGAACAAACTGTAACATAACTATTTGCGCCCATACAAGAAAGTTAAAAAGATAAATACAATAGATAGAAAGAAACATGGGCGTATTTTCCAGGTTGGTACTTAAAATGATAGATGGATATACAAATTACTAGATACATGGATTAAAATATTATATACAAATAGACAGATAGGCAGAAGTCCTGCTATCCCTTCTTTGTATCCGTATGAAAGGCCCTAGAAGACCTTACAAACCTTAGAACCCGTCGCGGTATACGACGCACCTTGGTATCTAAGGAGACGTTAAAGTAGAAAAGAGCTTCTCTCCAACAAAGTGGAACATACTTGCTCAAGTGGTAGAGCGTTGGTCTCCCAATGGAGAGGTCTGTGGTTCAAAATCCACGATTAGTCAAATATTACTTGTCTGATGTCGTCTCCTAACGGATGGGTCGATGTCAGCACATTAAAACGCCCGAGGCCAATCTTAGGACCCATCCATAATATAGCCTATACGGTGATGATGTAGGACGTTAAGCGACCAACTCAATTCAACCCTACAACAAGGAATAGGTTTCTCAAAGATTTCTGAATTGAGGCGGGGGCTCTTATAATATTAACAATCGTATCGCAGGCTCAAAGTCCACCATTATTTACATTAAATGTGCATTTTTGATATTTGCTCAGATAAAAAATGTTATAACTTTAAGCATCTAGGTCTTAGTTTGCCTATCAAGAATGCAATGTTGTTTTCGTATACTTCTTACGTTGAAGATATTTAAGTTAGTAAAAAATGAAAAAAGGAAAGCTCGTAATTCTGAAAGATAATTTGATTTACAAAGAAATAGCCTTTTTGCTGTTTGTCAAAACTCCTGTCTTCCAACTAAGGCCCATAATAGTTTGGCTTTGTGTCTGTACCTTGGAAAGCGCTAGGCACTGGCGCGGAACAGCCCAACAGCTCCGAACATGGCCTTCTGTAGCGTTCGTTACTGTCATTTCTGACTTGCTATTTTTAGGTACTATAAAGAACACCAAAGACTAATTTCAGACTTCACTACCGGAAGAGAGTTTGACTTATGGTGAAGACGGGCGGTTTGAGGTCTATGCTAAAGAATCAACTAGATTAAGATGTAGAACAAAAATTATCATAGCCATAATCGACGTTTCATGAAAGTTATCACCTCAACACTCATATACCCTTGGAGTTTAAACCAATGTTTCTGGCATCGCTTGTTGACTAACCGCATTCTTCTATACACAAACGTTTTTTAAATTTGTGTGATGTAGCCTTTAGTCAATTAGGCTACCTAGGAATCCATCTAGTCGAGATCTTTCTATGGCAAAGCTGTTCAAATATAATACTATGAGCAGTGCTCTTTGAATAGTAGAGTTTCTTGGACATTTAAGGGGGGCGCGATGGCCCTGAGGTAGAACATCGGCTTCCGACGCAAAAGGTCCGAGTTCGAATCCTGGTGATTGCGCTCCCTACTGGTTGGTCGGTGTCAGTTTAATGTGACCGGCTGAGGTAGGAGTCATGGTATCCCCGCCTTGTCTCGTGTGTGGCAGCACATAAAATTGTCAGACGTCTGTTTGGGAGTCCGTCCACAATATAGCCTATATAGTTCTGGTGTTGGACGTTAAACCAACTCAACAACAACAAAAGGACATTTTAAACATTGAATTGCTTTTGAATCAAGAATTCTAATAGACAATCGTAGTTAGCGCCTCAATAACAGTATCAACTTAACCCTAAAAGACACCAGTCCTGTAGCCCAACAAATTTTTCGATTACTTAGCCACAGATAAAAAAAACTGGTTGTCTTGCAGCCTTTGGTCAATCTTTATGGTTACTGAAATTAAGAACCACGAACTACATGCTTGTTACCTTGATACAATAGTCCAGGAAAAATAGAAATTAACGTACAACTAATTGCTCTCTATTGTGTTATTCCTGTTGTGAAACGCAACCAAAACTCAACAAATCGCCTGAGAAAAGAGGAACGTAGCGACAGGTTAAAATATTTCACGCTCCTTTTGTTGAGCACTATATCGAAATTGCTGATATTATAATCAAGCATATTTATATATAATACGATTGCTACACAATGTATTATATAGTTCGCGATTTTTAAACGATGTGTTTATAAAAACGCACTTAATGACCTTTGACCTCTCAAAAACTATATTCCCTTACATTAAAGATGGTAAGTTTTTGAAAAGATTTACAACCTGAAAAAAATAGAAACGGAGAAATGCGGATTTTAAGAAAATACAATTTTCTATCTCTTTGTAACAAACCAAACTTTAAAGCCCCATATAGCTAGCATATTTAAATTTTGTAATATAAATGTCTATATATGTCATAAATAGTTCGTTATTCCTTGAGAGTTGTCTATAGATGTATTAAATGATTTGTGATTTATTTGGGAAATAGTGCGTTTCTGAAAACTTGTACTTGATGATCTTAGAATGCACAAACAAAACGTAGCTTACGCCTCGTCGTAAGCCTTCTTATTCTTATATTGTTACGACGAGACGTAAGCTACGTCTTGTTTGTGCATTCTGCCCTAGATGTTCAGCGACACGAAAATATAAAAATTACTTAGAACGCAATTAGTTGCAGGTTACGCCTTTTCCCCAGCTATTTTTCCTACTAATTTTTCTTAAGCTTAGTTTTCTGTGAAGTTTACACCACATTAATTTGTTAGATGCTAGCTGGGCAATACTGGAGCGCATACGTCTCAAGAAATCATCACTAATTCAAAATATTAAAAGTGTTCCATGAAGTTAGATAAATGGGCTGATTAGCTGCTGATTCAAATAATACTGGTCGCATCACGAACAGGAATCTATATTTTTAACATTTTTCCTAGAACTACAACATACTAATTTTTCTGTGGCTAACAAGTTTTAAAAAAAAACAATATATATATATAATATAAGAGAGAGAGAGAGAGAGAGAGAGAACCTGGAAAATACGCCCATGTTTCTTTCTATCTATTGTATTTATCTTTTTAACTTTCTTGTATGGGCGCAAATAGTTATGTTACAGTTTGTTCTAATGCTAATAAATTATAATCTTTTCTTTTTTAATTTTTCTTTCTGAATTTCAGTAAATGGTTACAAGGACCCCGTTTGGACAGGTAAATTCATTCCAATGGTAACAGAATAATGACTATTCCAAAATAATTGAGATTCGTTTTCTTCATCTAGCAGTATGTGTTGTGCTTAGCGTCCAACATCAGCATCAGCACTGTAATAGACCATAAAATTATTGTGGACATGCCCAAAGACTGAGGTCCTGCCACATCGAGACAGTGCGGTGATACCATGGCTCTGCCTCAGCTGATCCCATCAAACTGACAACAATCAAACCAGAAGGGGGCGAATCGCCAGAGCGGGACTTGAACCACGGACCTCCTGCGTCGAAAGCCGGTTTAACAAGACGCGCAGATTTAGACTCAACCTCTTAGTTTCCCGTTTGTAGTGCGAGGCAAACTCAGTAAGGAAGCATTCTGAAAAGTCGATGATAGAGGTCTAGATATAGTTTTAGACGCAATTACCATACACGCCAACAAAATAACAGGAAAGGTGTCCGTTACGCAGAGTAATACAATTCCAGTACGACTATCAAGAACACAAGACAAATCCATAGAAACATGTGTGAACTGTAAAAGTCAGCAGACATTTGACGACTACTCTCGGTTTCAGACGAGTTTTGCCAGCTGCCAAGAATGACAGCTTGCAACAAATAAAGCATATTTTTCTTTTTTATTTCATATACAACAACATATTCTTGTTCACCCCAATTTAAGACAATTTGGAACAAAATTTAAATACTAAAGTCAAAGTTTATCTTACCTTCTCTTAACATATCAACATTATGTTTGGTATAACTAAGCCAAAGTTTGACAAGGACAGCCAAATAAAAACCCCACAGGCTGCAAAATTCAAACAAAAAGACCGCTTCTGCTTGCGAAAGAAGGGTGCGCCTAGATTCTAGATCTTAGATAGATCAATCCCTCCATTCGAAATTTCAATGCTTGATCAAACTCATTTATAGGAATTTGTGATCAAGTGTTGAAAAGCATCAATATCTAATAGTAAAGTAGCTAATACACTGTACTGTTCGGTTCGTGTTGATTTGGATGTCTTTTGAAGAATTTCAGTCGAATTGAAAACGAAATCAGGTGCCACGCAAGGCGTGTTTTGAGCAGTGACGCGTCTGCCTCGTCGCACAACCTTGAATCTGATGCGAGACTGAGCCACAGAGTGACGCTGTGTTGGGATACAATCGAGGATATCAGCTAACCTCGATCATAATGTACGTTGTGTCCATTTTGCAATGCGTGCTGGTCAGATACAAACTAGAGTTACCGAGCAATGCTATTATGGGCCTTAGTTGCACACGTCATCGTAAAATCGCATTTTCTAATGTACATTAGTATTGCTATTTGAAGCGCTGATTTCACGACTTGCCTGAGAACACGGAGCTTCGGACTGTTACTTCTGCTTTGCTCACAGATATCGTGTCGGGATTCGAGGTGAAACAGACCAGAACTGCCCCGTGCAAGTCATTCCCAACCAGCCTCTCAAACGTTGAGTTAATGTAAGGACCGCACACACTATCCTCGATAACTGTAGTAGGAATTTGGCGGGGGGGGGGGGGGGGGGGGACGTCACATATTAGGTTTAGGTTTCACAATATATAATTATTACAGGGTTGATACTTAATATTTACTAATTATATGGAAGAAGTAACAAAACATATTGGCTCTACCGATACTAAGAGCCACGCAAATAATGGTACCTATGATTCTGGTTGTATACATGGGCATTGCCACGAAACGTGTTCGATTAATTTATATAATTATAAACTTAGTTACCAAACATACTGGCTCTATTGATATTATCACGAAACATGTTGCTCCTGACACGGTACGTGTATATAGACACTGCTAGGAAATATACCATAGTCACATATGGAGACAACTATCAAACATGGATTGCTGGCTCTAAATAATCATGGACAATGCTCCCCAAAGACGGCGACGCAATAACATAATGGATATTACTATCAGAAATGCTGGCTTTGAAAAGATCTAGAGGTGTGTGGACAATGCTATGCTGAGGGATAAAATTTGGACATTGCTATCTAAACATGCACACTTCATATGATTATAAACATTGCTATAGTATATTATTTGGGCATTGCTACCTATTGACTTTATAAATGGACATAGTAACAAAACATGCTGGTTTTAAAAGTGGACATTGCTTTTTACACAAAATGACTCTATGTAGTTATGATGGCTCTACAATTGTATGGGCATTGTAACCCAGTACACCAAAACTGTACCATAGAATTGCTAACCAACAGGTTGGTTCTACCGCGATGTATTATCTTGAGCATAAATTGCGCTTACTTCTCGTAAATATAGAAATTTATCCTCTAGTCAAGTTTGTACAATACAGTAGTGTTTTCCCTTGATTGTTATTCTTCCACTGTCTATATTTCAATTTCACACTACTAATACACCAATTTCAGTGTAAAAGATCAAATTTATTCCGTTGTCAAAAGATTTTAAAATGACCTGATGACTGAAATAGTTTTGAAGCTATTGTGTTACTCCTTTATTGCCTTCATGTCAATACAATCACAGCGTCCATTGAACATAATGAATGGCCCAATAATGTCGAGTACAGATGATCAGTAAAATGGGCTACATATTTTTTCTGGTGGTACAGCGAAACGGCACAGACTTTCAAATCACATAATATGGATTCATAGTGTAATAGATGTATAACAACATCTATGCTGGTGGGCTCTGCAGAAATAATCTTTTTTAAAATTATTTATTTTCAAAATGAAAGAAGACAAGCTTGGTGTGTGTGCATTTTGACGCATGAGAGAAAGACAGTTATTTACACCCACTGGCTACAACTTGTACAAAACTATTTAATTACAGAATCATAAAATCTATCATGAAATTAGAATGAAAATATAAACTTACCAGACCACGAGATATTTGTGCCGTTTCGATCTGAAAAGAAATGGTCCCATCTTATATAAACATACTTAATGAGATCGCATATGGCTGAAATTAAAGTAATATATAATTCGTCAAAGCACTATGCTAACAAGATAAGGTTCCCAAAAGACATTTCACTTCAAATCTTCTTTGAGATGTTTTATAAATGTCGTTTGCACAAAGTACAATGTAATTTACCATCGACAAGCGGCAGGTTTGTTGAAAATCTACTAAGAAATCTAAGTAAAAATTCAGAATCAAAGCAAAAAATTATCCTGAGGTCTGTCCTTTTTAATTTATCATTTCGCCTTGAATACTGAAATCCTTACCACCCCAAGAGCTTAAGATTGGGGCATATATACCGTAATGACACTTTTCAGATAGACCAAAAAAAAAAAAAAGAAATTAGAATTTTGTCTCCAAAGCTTTTTTTTGGTTTTGAACAAGATAAACAGAAAATTATATCAATTTTTGCTTCTACGTGTTCGGTAGTTACAACCTTCAAAGAGCCAAGTGGTTTGGGGGATGATGCCAAGACCACCAGGAGATGGAGGCGAGTCTTGAGTGCTTTCAAAGTCGCTGCTCCACTGGAATGTTTTCGGCAACCTGTCCAGGGCCCAGACCAACTGGCCGCCAGTCCCCACACAGGCAGAGCAAGTAGCGGTCACGTGGTCTCCAATGGACAGGTAGTAGGAGCTCTCTACGGTCAGCACTGGGCGTTTGGGGAGGTCTAAAAGTGATATGAAACGTTAATTTTGAGATGATCAACAAAAACGTTTTTGTTTCCTAATGTATGATCTAAATTCAACAGAAGTTTATAATTAGATAAATAAGAAACCTATAAGCCATTTTTCATCTAAAAGTCATTTTCATTTGACAACGATATCACTTATGCCATTATTGTTGCACTTTGATGCTATGCATGGGAGTTTTATTCAAATAAACATTATTCGTTTAAAACAATGAGGCTATAGCACACAACAGTATGGGTATGACAAACAAAATAACCGGCTTAAAAAACCTCCAAAGTCATGAAAATGACATGTAGAAAAGTCGAGTTTTAAACTTCGTATGTGATGGATAGGACAAGCAGAAGCATGGTTATCGCAAACACAAAACTGGGATTCAAGTCCTCCGACATGTTTGACAAATCAAGCACAAGATTTGAGTTATACATGCGGGTATGAAAAGCAGAAAAATAGGACTATAACCTCCAACATGCAGGGTGAAAAATTAACAAGAGCTCTTTGTGGACTTTTCAGAATTTCAGAGACACGACGTTTGTATGCAGTGCTAACTGTTATTAAATAAGTTTAAAAATACTGGAAAATGGGGTTGCAACACCCAAGATTATGTGCATGACAAGCAGCATAAGAGCAGGGTCGTTAACCTCCATTACGCCATTTATGATAAAAAAATAGAATTATACTATAACCTCCAATATGTTGCGTATGCCAAACAGAAGAACGAGGACATTTGCTCAACAATGTATCACAAGTGAAAGAAAAGTAACAATGAACATAATTAACAAGAAAAGTGTACTAGAAATCATGAAGGGCCTGACAAGTGAAGGAAATGGTTCACAAACTCTTCTGTGATCGACATGACAAGCAGCCGAGTGTGGTTATAAACTGCCACCACGTAGGGGCATGACAAACAAGAATTAGTTTTATAACCTGTCGCATGATGGTTATGACAAGCAGAACAATGGTGTTATACGCTCGAACATGATGAACATGACAAGCAGAGGAATTTGGTAATGGTATCCACCACTATGGGTACGGCAAATGGAAGAGCGAGTTAATAACTCATAACATAATGGCAATGAGAGGTAGAAATCAGGAAACCTCCAACGTGGTGGATAGGACAATTTGAAAATGAGATAACCACTTCTAACAGAAAGGTATGATAAGCAAAACAATTTGGCTTTTACTTCAAACATAAAGAGTACGACCAAACAGAATGGCGTAAGAAGTTTTTCACGACAAGGATTGGGCGTTTTGCTTTGTCTGAGAGAAACCGTGCATAAGTAAAGTAAGCGTTCATAAAATGCATAAGATTATTAATACATTCAGTTAAGACACCTTTCAGGCTGACTTTTATTAATCTGAAATTTGAATTAAGTATCGTAAGGTGGTGACATTTGCATATTTAAATTTTAAAAGCAAGTAAATAAATTGTATGGACAAAAAGGCTCAATTACAGCGCAAATCTGCCCTCTTTTTGTCCGAGCAACTTCTTAACTTTTCCTGAAGATACCAGCAACACTTGAAGTCGGTGCGTAGCATTCTCTTTGTCAACTTAATCTTCAGCTCCGCTCTTGACCTAGGGAGGCAGCGGTCTTCAATCTCCACAAACTCTTCCTCTGGGGTAAGGTGTACAGAAAAAAGTTGACTTAAAAAAAGGTTGTTGTGAAGCAATCCTCCAACGAAAAGACCCAAACCCAACGCTAACATCACGAAAAACAAGGATCTTTTCTTTTATGCAACAGATGCTCACGCAGAAATAGTAATTTGGTTAACAATCTAGAAATTCTAATTCCCCTCTGCCTCTTCTTAGCAAATCAGGACGCTCGGAGCGATCACGTGATTGTTCTGGGGGCGCTCTGTGGCGATGCGCCATGCTGCATCAAGTGCGATCTTTGTTTTTAAAAAAATCCTGAAAATACCGATCCATGATATGAGTTAAAGCTAAATGAACTCAATAAAACCTTCCGGCTAAAATGTATTTTAAAAATGGTGTATTTCAACCATATTTTTAGATCCAAGATCTAGAACTTAGAGCTTTAGATAAAGACCAGATCTTGGTCTTGATTTATATTATCCTACATTATCGAATCTAGATCTAGATTTAGATCTAATGTTTGGAACTGAAATTCCCCACGCAAATATGAATTGTAGCTCAGACATATTTTAATACAAAGTTTTAAAATATAACAACCTGTTATGATCATTTGTTATGTTCAATGAAAAGAAAAATAATGACCCTCGTGGATTTGACTTGACTTGACTTAAGCCTCTTGATTCCTTGAGGAACATAGGGCCTCAACAAAGCTCCGCCAACGGACTCGATTTTGGCAGGTCCTTCTTAGCTCTGCCCATGTTGTTCCTGACGCCTTCACTTCTTCTTCAACACTCCTTCTCCAGGATTGTTTGGGACGACCTACTTTCCTCTTTCTTTGTGGGTTCCAGTCAAGGGCTTGCCTAGTGATGTTTGATGCAGGCTTTCGGAGAGTGTGTCCGATCCATCCCCACTTACGCTTCATGATTTCGGTCTCAACTGGAGTCTGTCTTGTTTTTTCCCATAATTCCTCATTTGAGATGACTTCCGGCCAGTGTATTCCAAGAATGTTTCTGAGGCATCTGTTGGTAAATCCTTGAATCTTTTTAGAGTTCGTTTTTGTTACTCTCCATGTTTCTGAGCCATAAAGTAGGACAGATTTTACATTAGTGTTAAAGATTCTGAGTTTGTTGTAAATTGACAGTGTTTTCGATTTCCAAATTTGTCTCAGTGTGATGAAAGCCTGCCTTGCTTTATTAATTCGACACTTGATATCCTCGTCAGACCCTCCTTCTTTGTTCACTATGCTGCCCAAGTAGGTAAATTTGTTTGCTTCTTTGACATCCTCTTCATGGAGTCTAATTGGGTTCTGCTGCTTGCTATTCACCCTCATGACCTCAGTTCAA
>RQTK01001786.1:13077-41604 GCA_003991915.1 Elysia chlorotica
ACAGAGACAAAGAAGGACCCTGAACTTGGCCCTCTTCTGGAACAAATCATCCACGGTTGGCCAGAAAACTCTCAAGAGACTCAGAAAAGTTTGAGGAAATTTTGGTCCATGCGAGATCACCTGTCAGTAGAAGACGGTCTCATCCTAAAAGGAACTGCGTCCTCATACCTTGCTCAATGAGAGAAGAAATCCTCACAAACATTCATGACGGACACCAAGGCATTGAAAAGTCTATACTCAAGGCTCGTGACTGTGTGTATTGACAGGGATACAGAAAGGTATTACAAACATTGTCCAGAACTGTCCCCAGTGTATGGAGCGCAACAGCCCACAGCGGAAAGAACCTCTACAACAGCATGAGGTACCCCAAAGACCGTGGGAGAAAATAGCTGCTGACCTTTTTGAAATTGACGGACAGCAATTTCTCCTTATAGCTGACTACTACATCAAGATGTTTTTGTCAAAACCTGACAATCATCACCAGCAAGGCATATATCGACTACTTCGTGTGCATTTGCAGTCCAATGCATCCCGGATGAACTGATCACAGACAAGTGTTGACAGTTTGTCAGTGCAAAGTTTGACAGCTTCACTGAACAATGGGGAATAAAGCACACAACATCAAGCCCATACTATCCCCAATCAAATGGATTCATAGAACGCACAGTGTAAACTGTCAAGACCACTCTCAAGAAATGCAAAGCATCAAAAACAGACCCTCAACGTGCATTTCTCTCACTTCGTGCACACCAGTTGACAGACACCTACCCTCACATGCTGAAATCCTATTTGGCAGAAGAATACAAGGAATACTTCCATCAAAAGTCAAAAACATGCACCCAGAAGCAGACGCTATCAAACGTCTTTTTGATAGACAAACTTCACAAAAACACTACTATGATGCACACACAAAAGCACTACCTGTGCTGAATGCTAACACTCGGGTGGCTGTTCAAGATACAACAACCAACACTAGGTCACCACAGTTCTCAAAAGGAGCAAAGAACCGAGAAGCTACATCGTGCTTACAGACAGAGGACAACAGCCTCGCAGAAACCGGCTACACCTGAGAGAACTATCTACACCTGGCAAGGTTGGCAACCACCTCTCCAACCACAGACAGCAGCACAGCGACAAGACAGGAAGCGGCGAATTTACCCAAGTTGACACAGAGCATTCCATACCACCATTGCACAACACAGATAGCACTGGACTTGCTGACCTAGGCCTGCAGGCTACAGCAAAGGAAGACAATTCTTCTGATGACACCCATTGCAATGCTGAAGCCCCAACCAAAGGAAACTCGAGCATATGTGGACATCCAACCGTGCGGCCATCACAGTTCTGCGATTAATTGCACCACAATACACAAACTTGCAATCATACAAACAAGGAAACCCTATTTTAGATAAGTTGTGTTAAAAGGGTCATAATAACACCCTAGGTGAAATTATCACCATTCCATTAGATAAGCATGAACACTTGATACACTTTTTAAGTCTGTACTTAATAGCTTATCATTATCAGGCATTCTTCTTATAAAATACATATGCAATGCTAAAAATTATATTTTGATTTGAGACGACTTCTTAAAAATAATATTCCAAAAAGAAAACTAAAAAAAATAAAACATTAAATCATTAATGTGTATTATTCTGCATATCTGGCTCGAATGTACTACTTAATAGTTAATAATTACATAAAGTATCTAATAGTACTTCATTGATTAATCAATATAAAGGCCATTTTTCAAGAAGCCTTCCTCAAGAAAGACTTGCTGTTATCAAGCCCAAGAAGGGGGATGTGACATGGGAAGCAATCCTGTGTTATTCAAAGACACTCTAAAGGTTGCTATTACTCCCCTTGATTCTTATATTATTATGCAGCAATAGTAATCTTCCTTATTATACTAAAACAAAGGATGGCTCTTTCCTTCTCCTCCAGTTGTAAACACACGTGAATAAAACTCCATATTGGTTCATCTTTTCTTGTAATGTCTATCTAGATCTATTTGAATGAATGTTGTGATTGAAAGTTAAATACTTAATCCAACATCAAATTACATATGGGCTGGTGTGGTTTGAGTGTTGCCATGTCTCTTGCCCTTTTGTCAAAACATTTCTGATGTTGTGGTCACTGTCTTTTTACTTTTGAATTGTGGTAGGAATAGGCTGTGTTTTGTTTATTTTTGGTAATAGTGTTCTTGATTGCTGTTTGAAAACCAACTCTGCAGGTGTGAGACCGTCTTGCCAAGGTGTGCTCATTAAGCAGGGCTTTATGTTGGTCTTCAGACTGCCTGGAGCAACGCAACATCATGTTTTCATTATTTTAACTGCTGACTCATCCTTTCCATATGATTGATGTTGTCCTGGTGATGAGGTTTTGTTTGCAAATCCTTTAGTATACCTTTGCAATTAGAGTTTTGATTTTTTTCTTCTACCTTGGACTTCAGAGCCAGAGAAATGTTTCGGCAGGACAAAATCTTGGGCTTGACAGATGGATCTATAGTAAGGTGAGCTGTTCCCTGGACCTTCACCATCCACTGCAAAGAAAAAGTTTAGCTCTTGGGCTAGTTGTGTTTCATAACAGGCATGATACTTGTTCTTGACAATAATAAACTTTGCTAGATCCTTTGTGCCAGTCTTGGAATTTTCGACTGTGAGACAAGCTTCTCCAATTGGCTGCATCTTTGTGACGTTCTACATGACTAGTTTCTTTGTAGTTTTCGATGTGTGTTCTTTCTTGGTGAACTTAAATCGAATAGTGTTCACATCTGCTGCTGGATCAAGTGTAAAACGAACTTGGCATTCATTGACTCGAAACTGGGCTGTTTTTCTGTCCTTCCGGACTCCAACTGCATTTAACCAAGCTTCGACATTTTCAGATTCTGAACTGCCATCACATGCGACTGCGTCAATTTTCTTACATTTCTTTTGAAGTTGTTTCTATCCTGACAGAGTGAATATTTCTTTCCCCATTCGGGACATTTTGTTTTATAAAACACATGCTGATAACCACAAAACGTGCATTCACCTTCCTTGTTGTTTTTTCATATGCTTGGCGAATTTCAGTGTTGGTCTCTTTAAGGTTAGTTCAGTGTCTCGGAGCAATCTTTCTTTCATGACCTTCGGGACAAAGAAAACAATCTTGTCTCCAATCATCTTCTCCTTTTCCTCAAAGCTACACTGTTCCACCTGCGTACAGATTTCTGTGACAAACTTGTCAAAAAGTTCGGAGAAAGCGATATTCCAGAAATGATACCTCATCAGCACTTCATTGCTTCTCGAATTGCAGTATTGTCTTAATTTCTCTAATACTGTCTCAGGGTTGTCTTTGTCTTCATCTTCGGTAAACTCAAATTGGTCATAGACCTCAAGTGCATCCGATCCAGCGCAATGTAGAATCGTGGCTATGCCTGCCTTATCTGGTTTGGCTCTTGCTCCTGGTGCTTCTAAGTATACATCCATCTGTCTCCTCCATTTCCCGAACTGTTCCGAAAGGTTTCCATCATTCATTTGTAGAGGGTTTGGAAGTTTAAAATGATGATCTGTCATTTTGTTTCTAGATCTAGATTCACCAGGTTCGGGTGCAGATAAATTGAATTAACTCCAACTGACTTACTTCAGGTAAGGTTTAAAGTCAGAAGTCAGAACTAGATTGACTCATCAGTGTTTTTCAATGATCTTACTGGCTATGTCAGTCACTGATGCATTGAAGTTGTTGACCAACATGTCCATACCTGTGTCATAATTAGTGATAACATCAATGACAGTACGTGGTACAAACTTCTTGTTTCGTGGTCTCCCCAAACTTTTTTCACCGTACTTCACCAAAGCAAGGCCCACTAGTATCTGTGCATCTCGTATATGAGCTCTTCTAGTTTTCCTGTAAATCTCAATGTCCGTACGTTCCATGTGCTAGTGGTGATGTTTCTGGCAAGGATCTTTTGTGCATCAGTTGCATACTTTTCACCCCCATCCTGGGATGTGACAGTGGAAGGCGCAGCCCTTAATGATCCTGGAGACGATCGATTCAGTATTAGAGCTTATTGTCATTTTATGTGGTGTGTCTTGGACAGTGAGGCTTGGTGGTGCCAGTCCCTCCCCAAGCTCTAAATTCTTTTAGTCATACCATGTGAATAAAAAATTATGACTAGTTTACAATGCAATAATAGAAGGCATTACATGTATTTTTGTTCGGAGGCGCAAGAACAACAAGGGCACAGCGTTAAAAGCAATTTACACCATAAAAGAAAAATCCATCTGACAGAATAAGTCCAACTGAAAATAATAAAAAGAAGAATGGATAAGTTATGAGGAAAGAAGAATTAAAATTACACTTCACATACAAAATATAATGTCCGTTAAGACATGGTTAAGAACATAGATCTATGTCAATCATACATCAAGTAATAAAGTCATTTAAAAAATCACACGGCAGTAACGACAAAGCCTACATGAAAGTCGTGATAAGTCGTGGCCAATCAAATAGATTTCAGAGTTAGTTTAGATGCTAAATAAACTGTCTAATAAGAACAGTAACCTAATTCACGAATAAAGTCATTGCAAACGAATAAGGAATGAAAGTAAAGCAGATACAGGTAGTAGTGGAAGTACGGCAACTACTAAGTATTTAATGTCATACTAATACTTAAAATAAGGCAAGTAATTGCAATCAAAGCACATTTTCCTTTCATCCAAACATAAGGAAAGAGAATACCATAATCTATTCAAGACTACAGTCAAAATTAAGTGTCTCTGAAGGAACTACAGCTGAATTTAATGTCTAAGCATAAAAATTAACACGGGCGATAACAGTTACACGAACCACGCGACTCAGGCGCGAAGGGAGACACGCTGACAATAACACCAGCACAAACAAAGTTTTCATACAGAGAGGAGTTATAGAGAGGGAAGTAGAGAAAGAGAGAGTGAAAGAGAAAGTGAGAGAGAGAGAGAGAAAGAGAGAGAGAGAGAGGGGGGCGAAATTTATCAAAAGCAAAGGTAACCAAACAGAGAACGCCTAAAATATACAAACATGGTAATAGTTAATTACAACACACTCATAATAGCACCAAACCAGATGTAAATATGAATTTAGTACAACGGTTGAAATACAAAAAAATACCAACAGTAATGTCTAGGTAGAAGACCTAATACATGTATCGGATACGCTAAAATACGCTACGACAGTTGAATTAAAGGCAAAAAGTCTCGTCCATAGCTGATCGCGAAAGAAAAGGTGAACTAGAGGTCTGAAAATATCTATCATCATCCACATATGATCTGAGCAGGGCGAAGATGAATAAACTCAATAAATACATTACAATACAGATGGTAATCATGGCCAATATTATAGCGATAGATCGACGAGACCCCTGACGATGATATGTGACAAAGTCGGAGTAGGCTACTTAATCTGTCCAACACCCATAAAAGTAATAAATTACTAACACAAATCCAGAGTTAGAAACTAAAGCACTATATATTATGTACTAATACAAAAAACCCAGAGCACAAGCCTAAATGGTGACTTTAACAGTACATGTACAACCCAAGGGAATTGATAAATACAAAATCCCCTACATGACTAGTCAGCATGTAACACAGAGAGCAACCTTAAAACTAAATGGCAATCTTATAGGGGACAACTAGTCTCCAATTCCAATAAACAGAAGTAAAACACGAGACTAATTCTAAAGCAAAGAAATTATCAGGATGAAAATACTGCTCTAGTCAGACAGCCTAAGAAATTAAGATTTCAGTCCAGGCGTTAAATGAAGCGCAGTGATAATAACACTGTAGTCACTTTAGTCTAGCACCACATAGTCCATGAAAGGTATAAGTATAGAATCAGGATCTAAGGGGAAAATATGATAAAAACATTTTTAAATATAAAAGCAATTTACCTCAGTGCGAGCTCAGCACATCGGACATAAAAAAAGAAAACTTTAAAATATGGTTGTGTAGATGATTAGGTTAGGGCGAAATCCGCAGACTTCATGTCCTCTCACTGATCATGTCAGACATAAACTGATTGGTCCAGGCGTTCTTGGCCTGCGAGCCCAGGATTGCTCGGCGCACATCCCGAAATGATAGGTCGACACGTGCCCAAGAACGACGAATCTAACAACAACAGAAATAGCCACAACAAAGTTAAGACATAAAGGGAGGGACAAGGACTGATCCCGCTAGAATACAAAGATAAAAAGATTCAAGATTCAAAGACAAGAAGATACAGCAAAACTTATAAAATTTGAGGTGGGGACAAAATATAGCAAAGAAATAAGATTACAAAAAACTGATGGCTCACATTTGTTTGGGCATCACCTGTTGGGGAGGCTGTGCTTTGGTGAAAATAAGACTTAAATAGATAATTTTGTTTAAAGGGCAGATAGAATAATTGAAGCAAATAAGTAAAAGAAATATGTTCCTGTTTTCTTAACGATGTAGGCCTACTTATGTTGATAAGTAGTATTTTGTAGTGAAGCTAAATATTTGATATCACGGTACAGTAACCTATTTGAAGCCATTAGTCATAAATGAAAAATTCTCTGATTTTTAAATAGCAACATATTTGTATCGAATTTGTGAAATTATGTTCGTTTTTTAAACTGCAAAACTAGGCTTGCCTATCCTGCTTGACCCCTGTTACACAGTGCACCATATTGACCTTCGAAATTGCTTTTCTTTTTCTCAAACTGTCTTCCCTTTTATTGAATGGATGCATCTTTTTTACCTTCCCTTTAATTAAATTTGATGTACAATCTTGTTTTTCGATCAGGAAGTCATTAAACTCGGAAGACCAAGGACAAACAAAATTCAGCAGACCGTATGAGGGAGACAGAAGTCAAATGTTGGATGCACAGGGTCAAGGGAAAAACAAATTTCCTAAAAACTATCAGAGAGAGGGTCAACCAAGAGAACCTCGTGGTATGTCCTATGGCAGGCTGAAAAGTTGGGCGGAATCAGAGGACCCAGAAGATCTTGCACTCTTCATGTCACATGAGACGAAACAAATTGAAATTTTCCTGAATCAAGATAGTATTAAGGAGGACTGGTACAACCTCTTTGTTTTGTCAGTCCATTGTATGATAAGTGCACAGTTGCAAAAGTCTGCTGTCAACAAAATCCTAGACCTGATCTCCAATACGCCCTTTTTAGAAAAACACTTAGCAGCATTTGTATTTGACAAAATCTCCCTAAATGATTGGCATGGTGGGCAGTCTTTTTTGGAAGCCATGCATCACATTTTGGAGAGCATACTTAGAGTATGTCCAAGTAACACAATCAAAATCATCACAGCAATTCCACAGCTAATCAATTTTGGCAAAGTCTATGAACTTGATGATATGGTTGCGAAATTGTCAAGTCTAGGAGAGAAAGCAAGTAAACTTTACAAGTTGATGAAGGAACAGCCTGTTAGCAGACATGGTCTAACCTCAGTTGGTGAAGTTCCACCAGACGACTATCTACAAGCATCTGTCTTGCCAACCTGTAAAGACATCACAGAAGATAGGAACATTTTTCTGCGTCCAATTGTTTTAGATGGAGGCTATAAAGACAAAGATCACTACTTGGATGTTCAATTCCGATTGATGAAGCAAGACTTTATCATTCCATTGCGTGAAGGTATAAGGGAGTTCAAGAAGAATGGAATGAAGAAGCATTTTAACTCATCTGACTTAAGAATGTATTATGGTGTCCACATATTAGGATTGGTTACACATGATGGCATTGATCATGTTCTTCAATTTGACATTTCTAAGTTAAAATCTGTTAGGTGGGATTTTTCAAAGCGCCTCATTTTTGGGTCCTTAGTATGCCTTTCAAAAGATGGTTTTAAATCAATAGCCATTGCTACAATATCCAATAGAGATCCCAAGGATCTAAAAAATGGACATGTTAATGTGAATGTAAAAAGTGGTCTGGACATTGTTTTCAATTCAACATCTAATGATGAGTTTGTTATGGCTGAAACAGTGGCATACTTTGAGTCATATTACCATGTGCTAGAGGGTTTGCAAGAAATGTGTGAAAACCTTCCTCTCCAAGAGTACATTGTGAGCTGTGACAAAAAAGTGAAACCACCTCAATATCTGCTTGGAGGAACTAGCAGTCCATCCTATGATCTAGGCCCCTTCATGAAAGACACATGCTCTCTAGAAGTGCCTGTCTTAATCACAACAAAATGGCCATCCTCAGATAAAATGTGTCTGAACCAGTCCCAAAGAGAGGCTGCCCAAATGGCTTTAACAAAGCGTTTAGCTGTTATTCAAGGGCCCCCAGGCACAGGAAAAACCTATGTTGGATTAAAGGTGGTCCAGACAATATTGAGCAATCAGTTAAGGGAGGCACAGATAAACTCAAGTTCTTCTAAAAGTAGTCCAATTCTCGTTGTTTGCTACACAAATCATGCATTAGACCAATTCTTAGGAGGTATCCTGCAATTTTGTGAAAAAGGAATTGTTAGAGTTGGTGGGCGAAGTAAATCTGATTGCTTAGAACCCTACAACCTCAAAAACATTAGAAAAGCAATGAAAATTAAGAAAGAACTTGCTTGCATTACAGTTGAAAAAGCACGGAGGGAGTGCCATTGGAGACTGAAGAATTCAATTGAGGAAATAGATGAAACCTATAAACAATTGGAGCAGGTTGACTGTGGATCATGTAGCCAAGAAAATCTGTTAAAATTTGATGTTATGAGTGAGGATCATCGTGAGTCTTTACTCAATGGCAATCAAGATGGATATACTCACACCCGCAACGCACTGAGCCGCTGGCTAAATGCCAGAAATGAGGATCCAGTAAAAGATGTGGCTAGAATTATTGAAGCCAATATGACTAGGCTTATTCTACAAGGTAAATTTGAGAAGATTGAGTCTCCATTGAATCCACAAATGTCCATTGAAGCAAGAGCCACCTTTTATTTGCACAAAATTGCAAAACTGATGAAACAATTGACAAATCAGATTCATGAATTGCAATGTTTTAAAGGATTTGAAGAAGTTGATGAACAGATAGAAAGGCACTTCTATAGACTTGAGCTTTGTAACAGAGAGATTGTCCACGACAATGTTATCAGACTGGTGATGGAACCGAAAGAATTCAAAAAGATTAAAGAATTCCTCGGCAGAAGAGAATTTCCAAATGAATGTGTTAAAGCATGGCTGTTGGGGTTGCACCAGGAGCAACATAAACAACTGAATGAAATTGAATCTCTGACAGTTGGAGGATTGAAATCTAATTTTCAAACACAACAGGATACCAAGATTGATGATATTAAGATAGTTGAGGAAGACTGTGATGATGACACTGACTTTGATAGGGAATACTTAGAGAAGACAAAGGCCCTGAGAAACAGTTTCACTTCTATTATACATCGTCTTGATGAACTTGGACTAGATGAACCTGAAATGACAAGGGGCCCTGAAGATGGGTGGCAACGGGTAACAAAACCTTTAAGCTACTCTAAAATGAGGAAGAAAATAAGGAGTGCCCAAAAGATGTTAAAAGAGCAAGAGGATTCTGTAACAAACATTTGGGAACTCAATACAAGAGAAAGATTTTCTCTGTATAAGCTTTGGATGGAAAGATATAGAAAAAAATTGTCTGCAAAAATGGAAATTCTTGTTGAGAAATATGAATGTGTCCTTGCAGAGAAAAATGAAATCATTGGTCAAGAGACTGTTTCCATTCTCCGAAATGCCAGTGTCATTGGAATGACAACTACAGGAGCAGCAAAGCACCGATCTGTGCTCCAGGCTGTCGGGTGTAGAATCATTGTGGTGGAGGAGGCAGCTGAAGTCCTTGAGGCACATATTGTAACAGCCTTAAATAAGCACTGTGAACACCTCATCTTGATTGGCGACCATCAACAACTGCGACCAAGTCCTGTAGTTTATGAGTTGGCAAAGGACTATGGTCTGGACATATCACTGTTTGAGAGACTGGTGAAAAACCAATTTCCCCATGTTGTGCTTCAGGAGCAGCACAGAATGAGACCTGAGATTTCAAAAATCATGTGCCATATTTATCCTGATCTAAGAGACCATCCTGTTGTGTCCTCTTATGAACATGTCCAAGGTGTTGTCAAGGATCTTTTCTTTGTACAACATAAAGAATCTGAGTCCAGTGTTGAGGATACCCGCAGTAAGGCTAATGAGTTTGAGGCTTCTTATGCTACCAAACTTTTTTCTTACCTTGTCCTCCAGGGGTATAAACCCTCTCAAATAACTATATTGGCAACCTATGCTGGCCAGGTTTTAGCCATTAGAAACAGCTTTAGATTACTGAAACTGGATTATCCAGTTCAAGTTACTTCAGTCGACAATTTTCAAGGTGAAGAAAATGATATCATTATCCTGTCCCTTGTCAGAAGTAATGAGGATAACAAAATCGGCTTTCTAAAAGAAGACAATCGTGTGTGCGTGGCTTTATCTCGTGCAAAGAAGGGCCTCTACATCATTGGCAACTTAGAGTTTTTAGCCTCAAAAAGCAAACTATGGCATCAAATTCTCCTCACTGCCCAGTCTGAAGGTAACATTGGAGAAGGTTTGCCTGTAGTTTGTTGTAACCATCCAGAAGAAGGGCAAGCGCTTATGTTTAATGCCAATGATTTTGACAGTCGCGTTTTAGGAGGTTGTGGTCTTCCTTGCACTTACAGGTTGAATTGTGGTCATTTATGTGAACTAACATGTCATGGATTTGATCAACTTCATGAAGATTATCATTGTAAAAAACCATGCACAAAATTATGCAGTCAAGGTCATCCTTGCCACAAGAAATGCTTTGAAGATTGTGGAAAATGCCCTGTTAAAATTCTCAAAGTAATTCCGAACTGTGGCCACGAGGACTTGGTACCTTGCCACCTGTCGCCTCAAGATGCAATATGCTCTCAACCATGTGAAGTGATGCTGCAGGACTGTGAGCACCAGTGTTCTGGGAAATGTGGACACTGTAAAAAAAATGGTAAGCATCGACTGTGTGAAGAACCTGTTCACTATCTCTGGCCTTGTGGGCATCTAGAGAAAGTCAAATGTCACCAAAAACCGTTAGATCATCCCTGTCCACATCCTTGTGACGCTCTTCTTGAGTGTGGTCATAAATGTAAGGGTACTTGCAGTAAGTGTCTACAGGGCAAGGTGCATTTAGCTTGTGGTGAGTTGTGTGAAAAGAAACTTCCCTGTGGCCATCCATGCCAAAGCCTTTGCAGTGAATCATGTAAACCCTGTTCAAGGCCATGTCCAAGCAAATGTAGACATGGTATTTGCCGTAAATCTGCCCAGAATCAACTAATTTGTGGTCACACTTGTATCCCTTGCAAAGAAAAATGTCTGCGCCATTGTAAGTGCCACACATGCAATAAATACTGCTCTGATATTTGCGATAACCAGCCTTGTGACAAGAGCTGCAAGAAAAAGCTGAAATGCTCACATCCCTGCTCAGGTATCTGTGGTGAGCTTTGCGTATGCTTTACTTGCAGTAAAATATATTTTATCAAGGAACAGATTGAAATTGGCAATGTGAAAGAAAAAAATATGTGGATAAATGAAGTGGACAAAAAAAACCTTGAAAGTATACTTGTAAAAGCGGGCATCAAAGATGAAAGTCTCAATTCAAGCCCTGGATTGTCAAATAGTGAGCTTGGAGACACAAGGGAGGGAGACACAGCCTGCACGGGGGATAGAAATACCCAGGAGGTTGTGACAGTGAGTAATACTGAACTTTATGAAGACAGAAAACCAAATCAATCTCCCGTGAAACGTCTTCTCCTCAAAGTGCCAATCTGCGATCATGTCTTTTATGTTGATGAATTAGATTGGTATGTAAACAACTATGAACCTAGAGGAACCAGCTTCATTCCATGTCCAATTTGTGAAAGACCAATTCAAAATTGTACACGCTATGAGCATATCAATCTTAAAAGAGCTATCAAAAGAGAAAAGATGAAGGAGGTTCTGAGGAAACAAACAGAGGTACTATACCAAGAGAAAGAGGCTCTTAAGGAAAATCTTGAAGCTTCATCCAAACTAGTCCATGGCTTTGAAAAAGTGGATCCATATGCTGTCAAATATAAAAGTGAGATTTTGGCATTGTCATTTAAGCTCAAGCTTACTTTTGTCTTAAATGAAATAGACTCTTTGAGGCCCTACATTGTTGATGAGTCTGAATTTTCTCAGATGATCTTGACCCGCAAAAATGCAGTACTTCAAATTAAAAATTATGTTACTGAGCAACAGAAACGGGAGTTTTTAGTTGAGTTTGCACACATTCTTTGTCGAGCAGTTATCATCAAAATCAAAGATATCAGTGCTAATGAAGTTGATGACGATTTATCATCCTGTCTCACCAAGTTGAAGCAAAAACAAGAGGTTCAAGTGCTTGGCAGAGAGCTTGACAGATTTTTAGAATCAGTAGAGGAGGATATGAATTCTCTCTTCGAAATGCAGAAAAAGAGACTGTCTTCCTCAACTGATCCCGCTCTGACATTGATTCTTCAGTATGATGTAATCAAGAAACATGTGAAGAGTGTGCTTAAGGTCCTGCGATCAGATGATACCAAGGTAAGCCTTTAAGTTATTAATGTTTAATTATTAATTATCAGAAAACGTTAACATAATGCTGCACATGAAAACACTTAATTTTGTAAATTACCCATCTTTACAATCTCACTTTCTACTATTGACGAGTCAATAATCATGGGTTAAATTCGCACATTTACCTTGTATTCATGATCTTGATTCAAATTTTCACTATTACTTGGTTGATTCTAGACCCCAGTCTTTTTTGGTAAATGCTTTTTTAAGATTGAAATTTTTTTTTCTTTTTTTTGTTTGTTAGTTTTTTTAATTTAATAATGGTGTCACTCACTCATGTCAAACAATTTTGTTGACCTTTGGCTGAAAAGCAAAATGAATTCAAAAGCAAGTGACTATGGAAAAATGTAGTTAGTATTCTACACATTGTATTAATATCTTTTCTTGTAGTATGAAGAAAGAACTTTACAAATAATAAACAAGTGGAAAACATTTTATACATTTTTTCACTTTATAAAAAAATTGCTTGAGATTTTTCTTTCACCTACTATAGGCCTACTTGTAATTATTTATTGATTTCCCTCATTTAAAAAAGAAGTTACTCATCAATTGTTTGTCCAAGCTTTCTTTTCTATTTGAAAGAAAAAATAATGGATGTAAGCAATAAAATGTCTACGTCAGATTTTTTTTATTCTTGGC
Organism: Elysia chlorotica; assembly: GCA_003991915.1. NCBI lineage: Eukaryota > Metazoa > Mollusca > Gastropoda > Plakobranchidae > Elysia > Elysia chlorotica. The sequence continues at coordinate 26,315 of RQTK01001786.1, forward strand.
TGCAGTTTCTCTCTGCCGTTATAGCAAGCTCAACAATAAGTTCGTCAGGAGTCAGACCAAAGGAAAGAACTAAAATTGATTTGACCAAAAGGTGAGGAAATAATTATGTGATAATTTTATCACTAGTTTATATTAATTATTCAAATTTACCTTACACCATGGGCTATTTTAGGCTTTGTTCTTGCAGCCTGTTCAGACATCAATTCATGTGATCAACAAGAACAACATTTATTAAATATGCCAAGTTAATAATATTGCATTTTTAAAGATCATATTTAATCTTTTTTTTAAATGAAATACAATGAAATGTTTCCCGTGAGCTACATCTTTGGTCAAATTTAAGGAATGTAAAGGCTTATGAATTCTTCAACTTTGGCTGTGAACCCACCCATTTACATTGTATGATCCATGAATGAAAGGCCATTGGTGGTAACTGGGCAAAGAGTCAGTTTAATTTTCAAAGTATAGATAAATGCAAAATAAAAACAAGACAAAATTTATTAGGTTTCCGTCTGCTATGTCTGGATGAAATTCTCTCAGAGGAGCTATGAGAATCTAGCTCTGGGTCACATCAGTTGCAATTGTTTCCATGTTTTTTACACCTGTGAAGGTTAGCTATTTTTCATAAGTTAGGGTTAGTTGTTGTGCACTTTGTTCAAGAAAAGTATTTTTGTTGCTCATAGTCATATATCTAAAAAGTAAACTGCGAAAATACTGGGGATCTATTCATTTCGATCCTCTTGGTCCAGGAGATGCTTTCTGAATTACTGGATATTTAGCCTAGTCAAAAATTGGAAATTAGTGACAAGCAGAAATTAATATTGAGAAGTCTTTAGAGAAAGTCTAGTCACATAGAACTCTGAATATAATAATTAATATGTATTTCAGATATTCTTTGGTTGTTCAAATGTCTTTTCATTCTCCAAAGCCATATCGTATAATTCATCATAGACCAATAATTGTGCATGATTAAACCTTGCGCTCTCAAATATGTTAAAGCCTATTCTTTCCTCTTCATTTGCTTTTCCTTTATCTGTGTTATATCTATTTTTTCCTTTAGGAATCTGTTGTATCCGGTAATTTATTTCAAAACTTATGATCCAGCTCATTTGTTGTTACTTTTTCTTCATAGTAACACATGTGGTTGCTTCAATTTATATCATAAATTTGTTACAACACAAAGACCATCGTCCAAATAGTTTCTAGACTCGCATAAATGCACTGTTTTCAAGTCCTTAAAAAGAAACTATATGCCATATGTTTCATTTAACTAGCTAACACTTTTTTTAAAGATTGAGATTTCTAATAGATTTATTTTTTTCTTATTTTCATCTATGATAAAAAAAAGTGTATGTTAGAGTGGTTATATATTTAACACATATGCCAGCTTTCCTTGGATTTCAAAATTTTGCGTTGGAAAATTTTCTCGAAGCATTTCAAAAAGTTTGACAAGTAGAGAGTAGAAGAAAACTTTGTCACTTCGCTCTAAATTTCGTTTTATTTTGTATTTGCACTCTTGTCAAAATAAACCAGTGAACCAACAATTTGTTTTTTTAATTGTAAATCAATAATGGCCATCAATAATGGAAGCAATGTGGATCATCATTACAAGAGTATCAGTTTTTAGATGACATTCTCCCCCTGTAAATTAAATGATTCAATATTGCAAGCCTTTTTTCCGGTTCAAACTGACTTAAGATTCAGACAGTAACCCGGTTTTACCATCTGCAAGCCTTCATCACGTCCCAGCTCTCGTCACTGGCAACTGCAGTGTTCTCATGCAGTGGTCCTAGTCTGGAGCTGGTTCTTGGTTCCTAATTTGAGATAACATTTGGCCCAAACGTTTATAATATGTCTGTTTTGGGAGTCATCTTTTTTATATTTTATGTTTATAAAAGTATCCCTTGCATATAACCTTTGCAAAAATAATGTAACAAAAGCGTAAATTATCACATACAAAATGTATGATTAGTGAGGAAGCTGCTGTATATTTATGTATGTTCTGCTACTTGTCTACTAATAATGCTGTTGCTACCACCAGCAGTGGTGCAACTTAGCAGTGCTGCTTTCACAAAACTGCAAGTTTCATAAAGTAATTCAATGCTCTTTTGCATTTTTTTTTTTTCAGAATGAAGTTCCCTGTATCTAAGGATACAAAATTATCACGTACAACTGTAGAAGGAGGGAAATCAAAAGTCTCCCAAGCTGATATTAGATTGAATGAAAACTTGAAGAAATTGAGGTCCACCCCTCAAAAGCACCATTCAACAGATAAACCCGGTATTTTGAGAAGTCGTTTTGCTAGTTCTTCAGAATATGAGAAGCAGTCAAAGTTGTATGGTGCAACTTCTGGCAGGACAGAAACCAAACCCATTGAACGAAAAGATTCAACAAAAGGTTTACCTGAACTTGAGGAAAAATTTTGGTTAAATTTCCGATCAAATTCAGCCTCTAAATTCGATGATGATGATGAATAAAATTCTTTATAGAATGATGCATTATAATTTGATTATAGTGTATACTTGTAATATGAAGATGACACTGGTGTATGAACATCAGATGATAGCCTCCATCATCATAGGCCTTTCATTTGATTAATAAAATTGTCAACAACAACAAAAAAAGGAGTGGCCTGCCTAGACACTTGTTAAACAATAAGATTATTTCAGTGTGGCTGTTTTTTCATGTTTAAAATAATTCTTTAATTTTATTTTAAATGATTAATATTTTAATAAAACGATAGAGTGTTTGGTTCAGAATTGTATCCATAAGTTTGAGATATATAATTTAATTCGTTTACTATTTGTAAACACTATTCAAATCTAACACACACAAACATAAATTGAATGCTTTTGAAAAATATTTTTAAGTTCCAAATTGCCCAGCTCTAAAAACTTCAGACGGAGAGAAGACTAGATTATTAAATGTAAAGATTATGAGACATCAATAACTTTTTACAACTTTTGAAGGTATCAGTCATTCGCATTATAGCATTAACATAAAATACATGTAGTTACAAGTTTAAGTATTGTTATAACTGTAAATATCATTGTACCTCCCTTGAATGCATTACTATGGAAATATTTTCTTTCGTATTTGAAAAATTTGTTTGAAATTTTTTTTAGCTCTCATGTTAGATACAGTATATTTCTTTATTACTTGTACCTTTTTGTTCTAATTTTTTTTTTCTGAAACAATTGGCTGCATTGATTTGTAGCAGCTGAAATCTTTAAATTGTTTATCATATTCATTATCTTGCAAATTATCTTTCATGGCTAATTTATGCTAAATGCAATTGTGTAAAATGTACGCTACAGTGAACTTTGCATCATTTTATGTTTGTTTTTTTTTATTTTTCATAATATAGTCGCAAGCTTTGTTGTTTGGCCACGTTTATAAATATCAAGCTTTAAGGAGCAATTGTTTGATGAATTTATGGAAATAATTATGTTTCTCATTAATCTGATTATACTCTTCTTGTCTTTGTTGATCAGCACTTTGTTTATAATGAACTGGTTAAAATATTTTGATGCTGGGGACACTTTTACGAATTTTGCTAAGGATAACTTCTTTTTAAAGTTAAAGTTAATTTTTTAATCAAGGAGATGGTATTTATTTTGATTTATTAACTATATTGATTTAAAATACTTGTTAATTTTAGTTGATGCATATTTTCTCTGGGTCTTGTAAATTTGTTCATTAAGTGATGACCTTTCAATAAGTCATGGATTTATTAGGCCTAAGAAGATTCTCCATTCCTTCTGTAACTTCAGGGTTGAAGACTCAGATTTTTATACCCATTTTACAAAATATCCTACAATTGTCTAGATTTTATGTGTTTGATATGACTTACAAGTTATGAAGTGTTAATTATCTCTAGTTTGTGTGTAGGTTTTCACTTGTAAAGTAAATTGAATTAAACTTGATGTTCACGTTTGAACCGATTGACGGTGGTGCTTTGTCCTAACATAATGTATTATAATCGATTCAATTTTGTCTTATCTGTGTGATGTTGTTGCTTTTTTTCTGTTTTATTTTCAATAAATATTGCTATAAAACCATAGAGGTTTCTTAATTTTTTTTAAAATAAATAACTATTTTTTCCCTCTTTATTCACTGATGCAAACAAGTCTAAGTTGATAAATGCATAAAATATTTATTGTGGATGGTAATTTTCATTTATTTGAGGAAAATGAATGACTATGCACTAGATTATTATTTTTATTTTATTTTCGCTTTTCATATGATATGAAATTTGGGACAACTATGGATTTTCAATGAAGAAAATGAAGTTGACGTGGTTACCTTTGGTTATCTTAATTTTTGTTGTTGTTATAAAATATTCTTTATGATCATTTAAAATACCTACACTTTTTCATGTCTTTACAAAGATTTCTTGTACTGCTAGATTACATTATACTGAACACATTTTAAGTGCCCCTATTTTTTATATATTTTTGTAATATCAAAACTAATTTTAAAAGGTTCTCTAGATTTGTTTCTGTCCTTATAAAATGTTATGTTGTTAAAGAATAAAATGTAAATTTTTTGTATAATTTTAAATATCTAAATTTTATCCCCGTTTTTTTACAAACATTTCTTGTATTACTGGACAATTACTATAGTACTTTGCTGTTAGCATCGGCCAAAGCATTTGTTTTACGCTACATAACTGTTCATAGAACAAAAGATTACATAGCAATTTTTTTTTATTTAACATTGAAAATGATTTTGATCATAATTAGCTAATATACAAGAAATTAGAGATCTTACCGAGTTTGATCTTGCTAACATTATATCAATGTCCCATTAGAGGAACATGCAATGATTTGTGATTGTAACCAATTTCCTGAAGTTTGTACAATAAGGTGTCACTGATCTAGATCAATAATCCCCTTTTAGTTTGACGTACTAATACTTATACTTTAAGATTATGAAGGCTACAAAAGTCCTTCTTATCTTCCCTAATAAATGAATCAAGTGTGAAATGTGTCGAGTATTCTGACGTATCCGAGAATAAAAGAAAATTGTCAAAATATCAGTTAACCGGTTCCGACAGTACCATATTCTAAATATAATGAAAGATAACGGTAACAAAACCACGTCGTTCATTTGTCATATAAACAGTATACGTAAGGTTCGGACAAAAGAAAATTGTATTATAAGATGTTACACCAGCAAAAACAACCTTAAGAGCATGTTTAAGACAAGTAAATAGCTAAAAATATGAAGACGAGGATTGGATTTCAAAAAGCTATTTCTCATAGTGGCGTTTTTGTGTTAAAGAAATGAATTATGCTTTTCAGTGTCACTAATAATCCTAGAACTGCTTTTCTATAAGGTGACTAGATAAAAACTACTTCATTGCTAATGTGTAAGACACAGTCACGTCAAATTTAACTGAAAAAGAATAATTTTTTAAATTCCATTTGATTATTGTATTATTATTTTGTATAATTATTTGTAGTTATATCGGTTGCTTTTTAAAACCTTTACATCAGATCTCTCAGCTCAAAATTTAGTCTTACATGAAAATAGCAAGAACAAGGATCTATTGTTATATGGTTGAAATATGTTTATTTTTGCTAAAACCCGAGTCACATGCAGTGGCAAATCTTTGTTCTATTTTAGCCATGAGAAATTTGTTTTTCAAAAATTAAAATAAAAGGGTTCTGTCTTATAATTTTATAAACATTTTGTTTATTTGTGTTGGTGTCAATTTGTATTTCAATAAAAACTTAATCTCCTTCCATCATTATTTTTTTTAATGATATCTCTACATGTAAACACTATGTTTTAAAGTATCCCCCAAATATGCCAACCAGTTCAATTTTTTATTTTATAACATTAGAATTATCAGTAAGCATTGAATTGTTTAAAAATTAAAATGTCTTCTTTTTACATAAATTGCAAAGCCCTAACAAAAGATGATCATAGAGAATGGTTCTTCATCAGAAGGCCTACAATCTATGTGTATTAAAAAGTAAGCCTGGTTTAAATCTATATCCATGCTTTTGAGAGACCTGTTAATTGGTTTCAATACTGAATCTAGTTCCAGTCTTGATTTCTTTGGTGTTAGTAAGCATGGAAAAGGCTATGACAAAGCAAAGTGTCAGCGTTTAAAAAACTCTTCTTCTTCTATTTTTCTTGAGAAAGAAAGGACAGTTTTGAGGTTATGCCTCAACCAATTGCTCCAAAATCACGAGACTCCTCAAACTTCTTCAGGCTCATGAACATAGTGAATGAACTAGAGGAAGACACATTGTAAGGGAAAAATAAAGGGAATGGAAAGCAACGCGAGACCATGCACAAAGTAATTACATGTATACAGACAGTCTTGACAGTTACACAATGAGAATAGATAACCCTATCAATATTTTCATCCACCAACACATAACAGAAAGATTTCCGTACAGAAGTAAGCACTTCAACATTACAATAGATTAAAATCTACCTTAATTTTTACATTTTAAATAGCACTTTACAAATTACATAAACCATCATGCTTATCTGTATTGAAAATTAGATTCTGAGACAAATATAATTGATTTACAAGAAATGTATTTGCATTTTTATAATGAATAGACTTGAAAGATTGCAGTTATTATTTAGAAAAAATTTTTTTTGAAATTTGACTGTGTGCTGAAATTCCAAATTATTTTTATTTAAGAATGGTTGAGAAACAATCAGGCACCATTTCCCATGGAGATTAAACTCTTTTTCAATAGTAGGTTTCAATGTCCTTTCTGCTTGAACATGCCAACGCGCGATTGTCACTTAATGCAAAATTGTCCCTTTTACATAACTATGTTTAATATTATGTACAACACCTAAGATTTTTAGCAAGGATACTGATATAAATTTTCGAGACAAGGTTTGTAAAGCTGAAATAAACAGATAATTTTCACAATTATATTTCTTTCAAATGTGAGACCCCAAAGCTGCAAAGGATAATTTCAAGGGTCTTCGATCACATTAAATTCTATCAGAACTTTGCAGCTGCACTTGCTTATAAATATATAGTTATGATGCGCAAAATGACATGAAAACGTTCAGAATTTGAACAAACAGGTACAGGAAATAACATGCCCACCGCAATGGATAAGCAAAATAAAGAAATGTGTACATAATTTTAAAGTTTGCAATCAGACGTATGCCTTTGCTAACACCCCATCATCTTGAAAACACTGGGTTGCATGGCAAAAAGATATGCCTGATTGCAAACCTCTAATGGTACTAGATAGCTGCCACAAGAATTGATAGTGAACCGAGAATAAAAACTGCAAATAGGAAAGCGATAAGAGAAGGATGTGCTGTCTCACCATATCTATTCAATATATATATATATATATTCAGAATGTATATTCCGAAAAAGCAACAACATTACCAGAATAAACATAGGTGGCAGAAACGTCGCCAATCTGAGATGCGCCGACAACATTGTCCTGTTAGCAGAGAAGGTGCAAATTCCACAGGATTTATCAAATACTGTCAAATCAAATAGCACATTGATGGGCCTTGACATAATATCGATAAAACTAGGTTAATGCTGATATCAAAGAACACTGGTGACATATCAACTTTGGCGACAAACATTTTAAGTACATCAGCCAAGAAACCACAGAGGATGAGCCGAAATTATAACAAGAATTACTAGTGGCCAAAGCAAGATTATGTCAAATGAAACATACTGACATCACTTTTCATCACCAGAAAATCTAAAATTAGGTTGTTAATGTGTTGTATTCACACCATACTTTGTAAGGGGTTGAAGCATGGAGCTTGTTCAGAAATAGCAAAAAGCGTATAGTCCCGCTTGACATATGGACATTTCATCAGACAGGATGTATAAGTTGGAGGAAACAGAAAATAAAATTAATAAGTATGTATGATGCTTTAAGTAGGGCCCGATTTATAACAAAATATTAAAATCAGAAAGTTGAAATATTTTGGCCATCTAAAATGCAACGATTCGCTATGTAGGGATATACTGGAGGGTAGAGCAAAGGGTACAAGAGGCAGAGGAAGACTGAGATGAAACTAGATGGATGACATACAAGACTGGACAAGCAGGAGGCTTTCAGAATGTACAGCAAAAGCCCAGAACAGAGAGGAGTGGCATGTCATTTCAAGTCGACCTATTCAGAGAGGACACCAGATGAATGAGTAAATCATAAAGAATTTTGCAAAAAAATAAATGAGCGACATTTCACACTCACTTAATATTGCTCTTTATCGATAGCAACAATTACATTGAAAGGCGAGGACCGTTTCAAAACCTTTTTAGTAGCAAGAACAGCGTAAGGAATACCCTTAAACAAACTTACAACTGTATGTGATGGTCGGGTATTAAAAGTTCAAGATACACTACAAACTCTAGTTTTTCAGCACTCATTGAACTCTTTCCTGGATCACAATTTGAAAAGCTTATATAAAAGTTGTAGGCTACTTACATGTACAGTGTAGTATTTAAAAAAAAAAAAGTTAATTAAGCATTCCAAGCTCATATGTGATCCTTATTAAATCAATCACTTTTCTGTTTTAATTTATACTTGAAAGTTTGTTCGGATTGATACATGTATTTCATGTTACTTTACTCCTCCAACCCACCCCACTACATGTCTCCTTTACTTTCATTAAAATTCATATGTTTTCATCCCCCCCCCCTCCTCCTCCTCCCTCCCTGCAATCCCCCCCTCCTCTCTCTCTCTCTCTCTCTCTCTCTCTCTCTCTCTCTCTCTCTCTCTCTCTCTCTCTCTCTCTCTCTCTCTCTCTCTCTCTCTCTCTCTCTCTCTCTCTCTCTCTCTCTCTCTCTCTCTCTTTCTCCCTCTCTGTGTATATAGAGATAAAATTAAATCTATAAACTAAACACATACAAAAACAACTACATTTTCATTTTATGACAAAGAGATTAGATGCCAATATTGCAAAAAAATTAGTTTGGTTGTTGTTGTTTTTTATAGTGAAATCCTTTCTAGAAATTCTGTGGTCAACTACATAGAGCGTTAGACAAAACTTTTGTTCAGCAACATTCCTTGTTCCGATGTTTACCTTCCTGATGCTTGAGGTAGTTTAAATGGGTTCCATCTACAGTTCTGGTAGAATTAGAAGTCACTCATTAAAGAGGTTCTAACTGAATGTAAAAATCATTAAAACAAAAATTAGTGTGTGGCGTTGTGTGTTTAATTCACATTATGTAGCAGGCTGCCATGCTACACAATTGTTTTTTAATGAATCACACGTAAAGAAAAAAACAATTTTGGTCATCTAATTTTACCAAAAATGTAGATAGAATTTTTATTATAAGAACTCTTTTAATATCACTTCATGAGAGCTTCTCTGTATCACTATGTGAGAAGACTTACAACATCCAATCATGACAATACTATTATGTAATAATGAGCTCTAGGAAAAATTCTAGTAAGTGAAAGTCTGTAACAATTAATGAATCAAAATGATTTCAGTTTATTCTCTTTCATGTCATAAATAAAAATATTTTTCTTGCTGATAAAATTATTAAAATCGGCTAAATTAATCTCAGACGATGTATCACAAGTAAGTTATATCAAGAATTGATGAATTTACAAAATGTATAAATAAAGGAACTCTCGTGGTTCTAATTATTGTCAAATTTATATATCACAGAGAAGTTATTGTCTGACACATGTGTTTTATATCTCCTTTAGAGCTGCCACTGATGTACCCGTTGCTGTTCACTTTCCTCTTTTGGGGGTAAACTGTAGCAATAGGTGAGGAAGTGTATTGTCTTACCTCTATGGTTTGTGTGTTGGTTCTAGGAGTCGATTTAGTTTTTGGATTTAAGCATTGAAATTCAATACCAGTATCACAGATTACACTTTCAGCTGCACTAGACGATTTTGGCCACTTATGATTAAACAGACCATTATTACAAGGTTCCTCCATGTTCTCATCTTTATCTGAGCAACTTGTATGAAAGCTATTGCTGATTGTTTGATTATCTTCATTTGGAATGTAATCTCTAGATTTTGAGCTTTCAGGTCCTACTGAGTGGCGCCTTCTCATATCACTGGTTTTGCCTTTGGTCACTGCAGCACATGCATGAAGTCCACAAATGCTGCTGGAATGGAGAGCCTCAGAACAAGGAGAACATGATCTTGACTGTGACATTGATACCATATTTTTGGCTTTAGTTGGCTCTGTTATTTCTCTCTGGTTTGCAGTCACAAACCTACCTGGCTTGTTTAGTGAGAAAAAAAGTCCTGGCACTGAAAACGTCTTTTTTCTCTCTTTGAGGCGTCCATTTAACAAGCTACCATCTTCATCTTCATCATCAACTGCTGCTCCAGTGCTATGGAGTTTAAGCCTTGTAAGGGACCACCTTCCAGAGCGGTTTGCACTGCCACTGACTGTTTCAGATCTTCCTGTCTCAGGCATGAAATTGGGTTGTATAGCAAAGCAATTTGACACTGAGGGGGCGTTGGACACTGAAGGAACGAATGCAGGAGTTGCAGACAGTGTAGAAGGAACTGCAGATACTAAAAGGGGTAACTTTGATATTGCATGGGGCACTCTGGCATCGTCTCCCATTGAGTCTGTGTCTTCATGCACTACACTGGAGATGGGAGTATCTATGCATGGTGTGAGAAAAGCTGGGCTATAGTCAAAATAACTTAGGATATCACTTAGGTCTGGCCTGTAGTCGGGATCGGCAGACATGCACCAACGGATGAAAGATCTTCTGCAAAAATAACAAGAAATATTAAGATTGATCAGTTCCGTCCAAAGCCTTTTATAATCAGTATCATCATACTCTCCCTCCTCTGTCATCTTCCACTTTTCTCTGCTGTAAGAGTGAGCATCTTTACTTCGTAACAAACTGTCACAAGTTTTAGATAACCATATTAAAAAAATCTTCTTTTAAATATATGTACATTATTTCTTATCGCATACAAGAATTTTAAATGTTCTTGCTATTTGTTTTTCATTGACAATTTTCGAAAATCATATGTTGAAAATTGGATTAACTCATTATCAAAAGGGAGAGACTGATGTTTTTTTTAATTTTTGTTTTGCACAATAAAACCAATTTATCTAGGTGTTTTAATTGAATTTTTTTCAGAACAAAAACATACAAATAGGAAAACTACATCAAAACTCACATTGCATCATTGCATTGTATTGGTAATTTAAGTGGTGTGCCCTTGACCACCTCCTCAACAACTTGTCTATTGCTGAGCCCTTGGTATGGGAAACTTCCAAAGGTAACAATTTCAAACACCAAAACGCCATAGGACCAGATGTCTGACTTTGCTGAGTAAATACCATCCCGTAAGGCCTCGGGTGCTGTCCATCTGACAGGAAGCATCCCTGTGAAGATTTTTATATCATAATGTAAGTCTGATGCGTGCAAAATTGAAGAAAAAAGTTATTGTGTTTCAAATTACTAGACTCACTGCATCACATTTTTCAGTTACCTTACAATGGATATAGGTGATAAATTTACTCTGAAAAAAATGAGTATCTAAATCAATTAAAGCAACTTACAATGGATATAAATGAAAATTTTAACTTGAAAAAACTGAGTACCTAAAACAATTAAAGCAATGTCATTTAGGACCACCAGAAATTATTTTCACTCCTCTTGCTCCTCCTCCTTTGTTCACAGGTAATGTTACCAGTTCCTTCATACTATAGCCTACAGCTCTCTGTGTCCTCTCTCTTTGACTTTTTAAATTTAATGAGTAAAATATGAAACTGCTCAATTATTTATAGTTCTACGATGTCTATTATTGAAAGAAGTGCATGCAAGTATGAATAGCACTGACTTTATTTTAAAAGGACCTAGCAGCCTCTGGGGTCCAGCCTTTTCTTTAAGACCTAGGAGCTTTAACCCTTTGAACCCGTAATCCCGCTACAGCGGGATGTAATTATTTGTCAACTATCCTAATCCTGCTACAGCGGTATCTGCCTTATTTGACTCTAGGCCATAGTACCGCTATATCGGGATTTGGATTGGAGAGGTATGATCTAACGCGCTATAAATAACTACCAATAAGATTCACATCCTGTTTAAAATAATAAATAGCGTCAGTTAAAGATGTCCGCGTCCATCAGGCATGTTTTTGATGATATTTGAGTAAGAGCAGTGAGGGTCCAGGAATATAGGTTAATGAGGTCAGGGCAATAGGGTTCAAAGGGTTAAACTAGGACAGTGCTTCACTTGCTCTGAACATAGACATTCTCTACCCGCTTCCATGCAAAATTCGTTTGTTTTATTCAGCTCATTCCTTCAAACAAAGATATATGCTTAAAAAAGGTTTTAGTTTAGCAAGTGAATCATCAGTTTCTTTACATTTTAGGCTGTTCCGTCAGGCATGTCTCAAAATCAGTGGCATATAATCTCTGTAGAGTCATAAGATTAGAATCAACATGGTACATATAGATATATCAGCGGCCAATTAGGCTATTACAAGATGACTGGACCATTAAATTCCTCTAAACCAAAATAACAGAGACTTGACATTTTAGACATTTTTAAGTATTTTTAAGTAACCTGATCCAGAGTTTCTGACCTTTGCGACTGAAGCGGTAGTAATCAGTGCTAGAGACATGTCGAGTCAAACCAAAGTCTGCTATCTTCACCGTTTTGTTGGCATGCACGAGGCAATTACGGCAAGCAAGGTCTCTGAGAGACAAGGATAAGCTAGTGTGGGCATTTACACATGATAGGCCTATATGATAATGACAAGCACACAGTACATTTAAAAATTGGGGATTAAACAGTTACAAATTAATGTCAATAGGCCAGTGCTTAATAAGTACTTCAAATTGAGCTTATAACAAAAAGGACATAATCGCAATGTTTTATTTAGTATTTTTTAAACACTTCAAGACCCATAAGGGAAAGCCCATATGTTTACAAGTCTGTTCAATAAAGAAGTAAAAAGAATAAATTTTTAAGCAGTTTAACTAGTTGTTGAGTTGGTTTGAAATTCAACGTAAGCACTATATAGGCTATATTGCAGTTTAACTGCTTTTATTTATGGCTTGCACAAATGCTGTTTTCTTAAAACTCGAATATAATGTTTTAAATTCATCTTTTATCTCTAAAACAAAAAGTCCTTAAACATGTTTCTGCTCAATTTATTTTTAAAACAATTTATTGAATCTTGGAAAGCAAGTGATCTGTAAACAAATAGACTGAACTCGCGTCAAATACATGAAGCTCTGATACACAAGATTTTGTAGGGAGTTCGCTAAAGATCAATGTGCTGATCTTCATAGTTTGATTAATCTATATAAATTATCAAGTTTTATATGTAAGGCTATAAGTGGTAATTGATGATAAAATAAAATAAGCAAATACTTCTTAGTAAAGGTCAAAAGTGAAAACTTCGAAAAGAATACATGTTTCCTCTTGACATACATGCTATATTGTCTGTGTAAATTACCTGTGTACATATTTTAGTGAATGTAAATAGCTGAGACCTTGAGCAATGTCAGCTGCCATTTGTGTAAGATTTTCCGCCTTTATGTCCTGTGCTTCTTTTACACCCTGGCCCACCAGCGATCTCCGTGACAAGAGATATGTCTTCAGATCACCTAAAATAAAGCATGTACTTTAATCAACTGATCAAAAATAGAATTATTCAAGGAAATTCAAAATGCATTCTCAAACACTATTTACAAATGCGCATCAACCCAGAGACAAACATAAAAAGAAATTTATACACGTTAGAGTTATCTTGACAGGTAAAGGGGATTTCTTTCCTAAAACTCAAAACTTTTTTTTCATATTCTGATAACATGTACTAGCTATTGTTTGCATCTCTTTACTTATCATTTTTTATTCAGTCATTTAAAAACAGAGAATTTTTAACTAAAATGTAGCTGTACTTAGAAATTTGGTTAGATTTAATCATTCATTAAAAACTACTGTAATATAGATCAAATTGTTCAGCAAAATGCTTTCATATAATAACAAGTGAATGGTTTCATTTCAAAAAGCCATTTCCTAAAAGATGATAAAAAGAGAAAAAAACGAGGTTTTAGATAAAGTCAAGAAAAGTTGATTTGTTTGACGGATAAACAAATTTTGTTTTTTTAATGGATATTATATGTTGTCATTGAAGCCTTCCATTTAATTTTTTTTAATCTGTATTTGCTCTGTTGTTGTTGCATATTTTTCCGCATTTTCTTGTGATGATTAATCAAATACACTGTGCAACTTGCATTCGTTATATAAAAAAATTACAGTGTTGTGGATTAAGATTACTTCAAAATTTCAAAATAAAAGTAGACCTGATACTATAAAATATCTTTAAAACTGTGACTATTCAGTATCCAATAGGATGTCTAGACATGTGTAAATTCACTAACGTTTGTTTTTATATATTTTTTGAAAGCTGCTCTGAAAGAGTAAAATCACTGCAGATAAAGTAAGGCAAATTAAGGAAAATTATAATCTTAATTTTCAAGTCCCACTACAAAATGGTGTTTTCCAACATGTTTTTATTAATTGTGCAGATGATTAAGAAAAAAATTACCATGAAGAAGGAATTCCATCACAGCATACACAGGCTGTTTGCGCGTGCACACTCCCCATAATTGGACTATATTCTCGTGTTTAAACAGCTTCATCATTTCCACCTCACTGAAAAAATCCAGCTTCAAGAGAAAAACAAATATTTTTAATAACCATGAAATCTTTTTAATGTTTACAGTTAATGAGTGGGACAGGGGTAAAGAACTAAATTTATGTGATGTAAAAGTATTCTTGAAATTTCATTTTATCTTGAGACATCCATTAAAATGATTTTTTTAAATTTACCTTTTCTTCCATTGTATGATGGACTTTTAAAGTTTTCACCGCCACAGCCACCCATCCTTCTCTTTCCTTGAGCATCTCCCCTCCCATTACAGCACCTGTGCATAGTAATTGTGTATACTTTTGCTACATTTTATCAACGTTTTCACTCTGGATAACAAATTTTCTGAGTAACATGGATCATCAAAAAGGCTGTCTAAAAAGAGTGCTTTTTTATCAAAAGAATTGGTAGACTTTCAAAGCAAGATATACATGTACAATAATGATATGAATGTAAAGGCATGTTGATTCTCCAAAGTGGATTGAAACTTTACATTCCAACGTATTTTTGCCAAAATGTCATCATACTTTTTATCCAGCATCCTTGGGTTGGAGTAGCTTGGTGAACAGTGGATCTGATCGTCATCGTTTTCATTGTCATTGATGTGAAAATTCCACAAAATATTTTCAAATCATTTAATGATTTTAGACTCATATTGTT
>RQTK01001787.1:0-41564 GCA_003991915.1 Elysia chlorotica
TTAAAATCATTGTAAGCTAGATTATTTTGTATACAAAACTCTTGTTGGCTAAGTTCAGATTTCTCCCAGTCTTGTATTATCAAATACCAATCTGATTCTGTCATATATATCTCATGATAAATAAATTAATTTGGTATATATGCTATAGGATAAAATTCTCTATGGGAGATGTACTTCCTGAGACGCTTACATAAAATCGTTATTACTAACAATCAATAGCATAGATATAAGTTACTAATGATGTTAAAATACTTGTCAAAACTTGTTCAAGAAAAATGGTTAATAATTATGGAATATAGAAAGTATATTTGCATCGTTTGTGGTTTAATTTATGATGAGGCAGAAGGCTGGCCAGAAGATGATATCGCTCCTGGAACTAAATGGGCTGATGTACCAGAAGATTGGGAATGTCCTGACTGTGGTGTTGGTAAGGACGAATTTGAATTATTAGAAGAATAATATATCTAATAATTTGATGGAAAATCTATTCCAAAAAATTCAATATCAAAATAAAAATTTTATAATAATGAGGGATGATTTAGCTCATCCAATCTTTTCAGGTAATAAAGCTAGAAAACTAGCATATATTCTTAATAATTCTGATGATTATACTCACATAAATAGAATAGTTTCATTCGGTGGTAATCAGTCTAACTTTATGTTGGCATTATCTCAATTAGCGAAAATTAATAATTGGGAATTTCATTATTGGATTAAACCACTCCCTAAGTTTCTAAAAAATCACCAAAATGGTAATTTAAAATTAGCTATAGAAAATGGCATGCAGTTGTTTGAAATATCAGATTATTTGAATATGGATACTATAAAAAAAAGATATGATTATTCTGTTAGTGATTATTTCTTTGACCAGGGTGGTAGAGATAGTGATGCTGAAGATGGAGTGTCAGAATGTGCCAAGATAATAAAGAAATATGTATCTGATAATAATATAGCAAATTATAGTGTATTTGTTGCATCAGGAACGGGTACTACAGCGTTATATTTATCAAAACATATTCCAGCAAAAGTTTATACTGTTGGGTGTGTTGGTGATGGTGAATATCTTCTAAAGCAAATGAATAGTGTTGATGATTCTGTTATAAAACCAAATATTATAACTAAAAATTTTAAATCAGTATTTGGTGGCTTAGATATTTTAAATTATCAAACATATCTAGAACTAAAAAAACAAACAAATATAGAGTTTGATTTACTTTATGATCCTATTGCATGGAGAACACTAATAGAGAATTATGATATGTTGCCAAAACCAATAATATATATACATTGCGGTGGAACTTCAGGTAATGAAACGATGATAAATAGATATAAGAGAAAATTTAATTTAGATTAGAGTGCTTGTTATATCATTGTTAGGAATAGTTAGTTTCTTGATACTTTTTGCAAACACTTTAGTGTGAGAATTATCAAGTTTGTTAATATCAATCATGACTGAGTTTGCAGGGTGGTCATATGTTGTCAGATACAGTTTGTTATTATTTAAATCTTTAATAACAACATAGCTTGTATGATCATATACATTTTGTCCAGCTAACTTCTCATAAACAGTACCTTTAGGAATATCTACATTATGTAGTATATGAGTAACCTTAGAAATAGTTGATTCATCTGGACTGCCATAGTTGTTGCTGTAATAGCCTATTGCTGCAATCTTAACAAATCTTGATGGAGGAGAATAATCACCAGGTAAACCTAAAAAGCCATTACCAACACCCAATCCACTTATATCTTGAACTGAATTTTTACTGTTAGTTTCTAAGTCATTAATTTTGATGCTTGATCTTGTCTGGTTAGTTAGATTTAAATAGTTTCTTAGATTGGTTAGGTGCCAGTCATAAGTTGGGGCATTTGTCATAACCTGTACATTAGAGTTTAGAGCATATGTTTTAAGCTTACCATCGACATATTCTACTACAAGTCCATGACCATGCTTATCTGTAATCAAAAAATGCATTTCAGGTGATACGCCTTTTAAACTAGTACTAGCATCAGACCATACCTTTAATTTCATTAGTGCATTTTTAACTTGCTCAACTGTATTAAACTCACTTAGTATATAAGTAGGTAAATCAATGATAGATACATAATTAGTATCACTGCTATTAACGGTTTGATACTTAGTAAAACCTGGTAAATAGTTACCACTTAGGCTAAGCCCTTGATCATTTTGCCCATCTGTAAACATGGTTTTATTTTCTGCAACAAGCGCTGTCCCAAGAATAGAGTATTTAGAGCTATATTTATGCTCAGGTAATTTCATATCTGTAGGGGCAGTTAGTGTATGAGGCGTATTTTTAGGCATATAAACTAGTTTCCAGTCCCAGTCTAGTCCCCATTCCATTGTTCTACCTGCAATTACATTTTTGTTTTTATCAATCAATGTGATCGCTGTACAGGCAATAGATTGGGTAGTAAACACAAATACACTTATAAATGTGATAATCAGTTTTGAAATATTATTTTTCATATGAGTTATATAAAATTAGAGTAATTATGAATATAGACTAGCATAACTTCTGTATAGTATGAATATAATCAGTATTTTTTTAGTTAAAATAACATGCGCTGCTAATTAAAAATAAGAGTGTTATTAAAATATTAGCTATATTGAGTTATAATACAACAAGTTATACATACATATAAATAAACTATTTTCTATAGGATTAATAAATGAGCAATAATGCAAAAGATTTTTTATTTGAATTAGGTACAGAAGAGCTACCACCAAAGGCTTTAAAAAAATTAGCTACATCACTAGTTACAGGAGTAGAAACTCAGCTTAAAGAGTTAAATATATCCTATGATAAAGCTAAATGGTTTGCATCTCCTAGAAGATTAGCATTTGTCATTTGTAATCTTGATGAGTATCAAGATGATATCGTAATAGAAAAACAAGGCCCATTATTATCAATAGCTTATAAAGATGGTGAGCCATCTAAAGTTGGTCTTGGGTTTGCTAATTCATGTGGTGTAGATATATCTGAGTTAGAAACTATTGAAACTCCTAAGGGTGATAAACTTTTTTATAAAGCTATCCAAAAAGGCGAGAAAGTAACTAATCTAATGCAAGATATTATTTCAAAACCATTAAAACAATTACCTATTCCTAAAATGATGAGATGGGGCAGTTCTGAGGTTGAGTTTGTTCGTCCTGTACATTGGGTATTAGCACTATATGGAACTGAAATTGTAGAGTTAGATATACTTGAACATAAATCATCTAATATAACTTATGGTCATCGTTTTCACTGTCCTCAGTCAATAACAATCAACTCTATAAATGAATATATAGATTCATTAAAAAAAGCTATGGTAATAGCTGATTGGGATGAAAGAAAACAATTGATTATAGAGCAAGCTAGTACTATTGCTGCAAATGATAACTATAAAGTAGTATTAGAAGATGATTTGGTTGAGGAGGTATGTGCAATTGTAGAATACCCAAATGCTATGCTATGTAATTTCTCAGATGATTTCTTAAGAGTACCACAAGAAGCTCTAATCTCATCTATGGAAGAGCATCAAAAGTGCTTTGCTCTGTTAGATAATAACAATAACTTAGTATCTAAATTTATTACTATCTCAAATATTATAAGTACAAAGCCAGAGCTTGTAGTATCAGGTAATCAAAAAGTAATGAATGCTAGGCTATCTGATGCAGCCTTTTTCTATGATACAGATTTGAAGAAATCAATGGATAGTTTTATAACAAAACTAGAGACTGTAACTTTTCATAATCAGTTAGGTAATATGCTAGATAGAGCTAAAAGAATAGGTACTACAGCAAAAGTATTAGCTGAAATTAGTGGTCAAAATGCTGAAGATGCTTATAGAGCAGGTATGCTTGCTAAGGCAGACTTAGCATCAGACATGGTGTTTGAGTTTACTGATTTGCAAGGTATTATCGGTAAGTATTATGCTAAAGCACAAGGTGAGTCAGATGTTGTTGCAGAGGCTATAGAGCAACAATACTGGCCAAAGTACTCTGGTGCTGAACTTCCTGTATCAGAAATAGCTTGCTGTGTATCATTGGCAGAAAAACTAGATACTTTGGTTGGTATATTTGCTATAGGTCAAAAACCAACGGGTAACAAAGACCCGTTTGCACTAAGAAGAGCAGCTATTGGTATTTTAAGAATACTTAGAGATACTAAAATAGATATTAGCATAGGTGAATTAATAGATACTGCTTTAAATAGTTATCAAGAAATTAGTAATTTAAGTTTTGATAATAATGTAAAAGTAGAAATACATGGTTTCTTTAATGATAGGCTAAAAAATCTATATAAAGATGAAGGCATTAGTGCGGATATATTTGAATCAGTAAATGTAACGAATTATTCTACTATAAAAGATTTTGATAGTAGAATTAAGGCTATTAGTGCATTCAAAGAGTTACAAAATACAGAAAGTTTAATTCAGTCAGATAAGCGAGTGGCAAATATACTAAATAAGAATATTAAAGATGCTAGTAGTAGTTATGATATTAACATTAGTAAAAACAATCCATTTGAAATATCTTTAGCTAATAAAATGCAAGATGTTTCAAAATCTGTTATTCAGCTATTAGAAAATAGAAACTATAATGAAGCTTTGGTTCAACTAAGTACACTAGACAAAGTGATTACTGAGTTTTTTGATAATGTAATGGTTATGGATGAGGATACAACTATTAGAGCAAATAGACTAGCATTATTACAAAATCTACATCACATGTTTACATCAGTTGCAGATATTTCAAAGCTTAGTTAAATTCATTGCCATAAAAATTTTATATTTAAAAATCATAACTATTATTTTTTTTAAAAACTTGTTATCTTAAACTATATTGTGTTTAAAAAATATAATGAAAAAATGAAAACAAAAATAATATTGTCATCAATAGGTATGTTTGTTGGAGCTGTTACTATCTCACATGCAGATGTAAGACAACTTTATGTTGGTGGTTATTCTAACTCAATATCATTAATAAAGTTTGATACTCAAAATCAAAAGATATTTGAAAATAAAACTTTTAAATCCATCGAAAATCCGTCTTATATTTTATTAACACCTGAGTATCTGTATGCAACTTCAGAGGTTGATAACGGCAAGGTTGCTTATTATAAGTATGCTAAAGATGGTATAGACAGCGATAGTGAGCAAGTAATGGTTAGTGGTGGACAAACTCCAGTATATCTTTCTATGTATAATGATAAGCTATTCATAGCTAATTATGCACTTGATATGACTAGCCCAACAGCGGTTTCTTATGATATCACTAATAAAAATTATCATATTGATTTAATCAATAAGGGTCATATACATTCTATAGTTCCATTAAAGATTAATAAAGATGTCTTTGTTTATGCTGTAGATTTAGCAAATAGTAAAATATATAGATACACTCTAACAAAAGGCGGTATTGATATTGCCTCTCGTAAAGACTTTGATGTTACTAAAAATAGTACAAAACTAGGTCCTAGACAAATTGCTGTATCTGCTGATAAAAAATATATGTATGTGGCAGATGAAGGCACCGGTATAGAGTCTCAAATAAGTGTTTTTGCAATTAATCACTCTGATGATGTTACTAATGGAGATTTAAAATTAGTTGAGAATGTTGACTCTTACAAAGATGGCTCAAAACCGGCTAAAAATGTAAATAAACATTTGCTCCATTATCTGAGACTGGGATGAATTATCCTTCTGCTCTAACTTTGAGTAATAATGGACAGTATCTATATATCACTAATAGAGGTTTAAATAATGTGGCTGTATTCTCAGTTGATAAAAGTACAGGTAAGATTACTTATAAAAATGATGTTGCCACTGGCGACTGGCCTCGTGAGTTAAATATGACTAAAGACAATAAGTATTTAGCAGTAGCAAATCAAAAAAGTAATTCAATTAATATATATAACATTTCAGATGACCAATCCACTCTAACAAATATTAAATCTTTAGAGATTAATGGTATAAAAGATGCTTCTACAGTGGTATTCGTAGAGTAATTATTAATTGTCTAAATGAGATTCTATTTTTAATTTATATATAGCTGAAACTAATAAAATAGTACAAATTATAAAACCTATTTGCACCCACGCCGAATACACAATTAGGCCTCTACCATAAAAGTAACTAACGATAAAGCTACCAGACCCTGCAATCATGTTTTTTAGAAAGTTAGAAATTGCATTTGCTGTACCAAAACTATGAGAAACTTGATTTATAGAAAATGAGTATAATATTGTACATACAAAAGAAATCATTCCACACAATACAAACATTACCACTGTATATATAATGGCATTATCGAGATTTAGCGCATTAAGTACCGCTAATATTAAGCAGCTGATTAGTAGAATAGCTATACCATAATATGTATATTTTAAGTCTTTAATCTTATGTGATAATTTTTTAATAATCATATTTGCAGCTATTGATGCTACAACACAAAATGCGTAGTATAAGCAGTATAGTAATGATCCTGTTATATAATTTTGTAGATATATAATCGCAGATGAAGATATAAATATAAACATAACTGCAAATGTAGTTCCACTTGCAAGAGTACTTAGCATGAATCCAGGTTTTTTAGGTGATTAAAATAACTTGGTATTAGTTTTAGTATATTGGGTTGTCTATCTTTTTCAGATAATGTTTCCTCTAAACAGCAAGAGGCAATAAATACAACGAAACCATAACATGTTAAAAAATGAAAAGTGCTTTGCCATGTTCCTGTGATATTTGTTAATATCGTACCAATGATAGGTGCTACAATTGGAGCTACAAGCATAATGATAACGATGCTTGCCACCATATTGGTCAGTTTAGTTCCTTTGTAGCAGTCACGCGCTATCGAAAATGCTATTACGCCACCAACAGAGTCAGCTAGTCCTTGTATTAATCTTAGAACTTCCAACATAGTAAAACTAGTACTCATTGAGCAAAGTATTGTACTAAGTAGATATATAACACTACCAACGATCATTACTTTTTTACGACCATATTTATCAGATATACTTCCCCACATTAGCATACCAACTGAGAAACCAATAAAGTATGTTGTAAAAGTAGTCAAAACAGCACCATTTGTAACGCCAAAATCAGCAGCTATTAGTGGTATTGCAGGAGCATAAGTGTTTACTGCTAGTGGTGGAAGAGCTGCAAATATTGCTAGTATTATAGGGAAGAATTTAGAATCTCTATTTATAGAAATCATAATTAGATTATTTCCATATTATTGCTATGAATTTATAGTATTACTATATACCTTTTTATATTATTTCCAATATTTTTGTATTAAATAATATCGATAAATACTTAGTGTGATAATATTATCTTGTTAATTAATTTATGCTTATATTTTATGGAAAATAAAACAAACAACAAACTTATAATTAGAATTCTAATTATGACAATCATTATCGATATTATGGGGGTTGGCCTAGTATTTCCTATTATGCCTGCACTATTCTTTGATGTTAATACAACATTTTTATTAGGTGGAGCAAATGCACAGCACTGGGCATATTCATTGGCATTAGCAGCATGGCCATTGGGTTTAGTAATTGGTGGGCCTGTACTTGGTGAGTTATCAGATAAGTTCGGCAGAAAAAAATTATTAATCATAGCACTCTTTTTAACTAGTTTTGCTTATGTGTTATCTGCTATTTCAGTGTATATGTGTTCATACTTGTTTTTTATGATAAGCCGGCTACTAAGTGGTATGGTGGGTGGGGCATTTGAAATTGCTCAAGCCACAGTCATAGATGTTAGCTCGAAGAAAAATAAAGCTAAAAATCTTGGTTACATTACAATGGCTGCATCACTAGGATTTGTGGTAGGCCCTATTGTCACAAGCTTGACAACAAACTCATACATAAATCTGGATCTGACTACGCCATTTTGGTTTGCAGCAGTACTAGCTCTTATTAATACTATTTGTATTATTAAATTTATGAAGTGGGATATACCAAAACATAGTCAACTAAAAATATCAGTAATGTCATTAGTAAGAACTGTTACATTTTTATTTACAGATAAGAGAATAGTCTTTATTAGCATAATATATATTCTAATGCAGGCAGGTTGGGGTTTTTATGGTCAAGGTGTTGGCATGTTCTTAAATCAAATATTTGGTTATAGTACGAGTACAATAGGACTATTTTATGCAGCAACTGGATTATCTGTGGCTCTATGTAGTATATTTTTTCAGTCTCAGATCATGAAATTTTTTGGTGAGCAATTAGGTTATATAATATATGCCTTTGTATGTGGTACTAGCTTGATTCTAGCAGTATTACTTATATCTAATCAGCTATCACAGTGGTTATTAGGTATTATTGGGGCAGCATCACAGCTATTGTGTTATACAGCATTATTAACAACACTATCACATGCAGTATCTTCAAAAGAGCAGGGTAAAGTAATGGGAAGTGCAGGCGCTGGTTTTGGACTTGCCTGGTTTATAAATGATGTATTGATGGGTGGATTATCATCATACTCTATAAAAGCACCAATATTCACTGGTGGAATATTTTTATATATAAGTTTGATAATGATGATTGGTTTGATATTTTATAAACTCAAGAAAACTAAAATGAATAAGGCAGTTTCATGAAAAAGATAATTAGTGTTTTTATTCTATCATTAGGTTTTGTAGCTGGTGGTTATAGTTCAATTGAGCATTGTACCGATAGTAGTGTTGGCGAGTGTTATTTATATATGAGTGAAATTCATCCAACACAAGCAAATGTTGGTATGTATCAGGTGATTACACATAATCTGCCTAAATATCTCTTAAAGGCTACAAATGCAGAAAATGCTAAAGAGTTAACTAGTGTAATCGAAAAATATCAGAAAAAAGAACCATTACCAGTAGTTAGAGGAATTCATAATAAATATTACATTGTAGATGGTCATCATCGTTTAGCAGGCTTATATTTATTTTGGCGTAATAATGATTATGGGGTATATCCGAATCTTAGCCAGATCAAGGTTTATGTAGATGTCTCAGAAATAAATGAGTCTAGTGATGAATATCATTTTTGGCAATTGATGGAGCAGAATAATTATTTTTGGCCATATAAGTATGATGCTAGTACAAACAAATATATCAAGTATAGCTATAAAGAGCTGCCTGATACTGTGGTGGGTTTAGAGGATGATCCTTATAGAAGTGTAATGGGATTAGCTCAAAAACAAGGTGAGTTTGTAAAACCAGAAGGAGAAGATAGTTACTTCTATCAGTTTAAATGGGGTATGTGTAGCTTAGATTATCTAGGCTTTATAAAACCTAGTGATTTCGATAATATGCAAAATGTTATAGTTAGTGCGATTAATCTTCTAACTGATGATGCTGATATTATGATGAATAAATGTATAGGTCCGGAATTTAAAAATATGCCAAAACCTATTAGAAAATAGTTAATATGAAATCATAAACTGTTATCTGTTTCTTTATATTTTTCTAATATAAATTTTTTTAAATCTTTTCCAATAACCTGATATCTCCAGCCTTTAAGAAGCTTATGATCTGTGTAGTTATTATCAGCAATAACATTATATATCAACGAACGAATATCTTTTCTAGAGGCTATAATTGCAGTGTCGAATTTAACTAATTTAGATGTGCTTTTATCAAAATATGCTATCACAGCATCTATTAATATTGGTGATATTTTTATACCAAACTGTTGTTCATCTATTAGATTATCTATATTTTCTTGGAATTTTAGAGACTCTATAATACCCCTTTTTATATGGTGATTTAATTTTTGTAACTCTTCTGATTTAAAGTCATCAAATGATCTAGGTGCTATTTGGGCTATTTGATATAGTAATTTATTATCAAATAAGAATCTTATAGTTACATTTCTCTCTTGTGCATTTCTCTCACGCCATCTAGCTATGAGAATAATGTTTTTTTGTACCTTTTTATTAAACTTGCGAATATTACCAACTTTAGTATGAATCATTTCAATAGAGTTAAAACCAACCTGATTGATATCAGCAATATCTTCTGCGTAATAATCATAATAGCTTACTTCGATTAATTTTTTCTCTAAATAGTCTCTAATCTCTATAAGATGTTCTACATCTTTTTTAGCATATTCTAATTGTTTATTAGATAGAGGTCTTTTTCGCCAGTCTGAGAATTGAGACTCTTTCTCCATATCTAGATTTAATACTTCTTGTAATAATCCTTTCAGAGATACCTGGTTAGGCATACCTATAAAGGAAGCTGCAATTTGAGTATCAAATATGTTGTTTATTTCACAATCTAAGAATTTTTTTATAATAGGGATATCATTAGCAGCTGAATGGAGTATTTTTTCAATATTATTGTCTTCAAAAATGATTGATAGATTTGAAAAATCGATACTATCTATCAGTGGATCAACAATAAATATCTGGTCTTCTGTAGCTATTTGAATAAGACATAACTCTGGATAATAAGTTCTCATCCAGTAAAATTCGGTATCAACGGCTATTCTTTTTGTTTGTTGAATTTCTTCTATAAGATTTTGTAATTGTTTTTGTGTTTTTATTATCATCTTTTTAAATACTTTAAGGGTTTATACCATGCTCTTGCAGCAATTGCTTTTGCATCTGAAGTTATTAAGTCACCATGAGCTAGAATTATTTTGTCAAAATCCCATTCTAATATGTTCTGTAGAGTGCTAGCAGCTAATTGTTTATCTTTCCAACCTATTTGATATTCTGGTGCTGGTTTTGCTTTATTCCACATTCTAAAAACTATCCACCAAAGTTTTAGGCCAAGACTCGTGCCGATTGTATTTTTGCCAATATTTTCTATTACATCAACTACTATTAATGTTTTAGTTTCTTTATGCAGAAATACTGTTTCACTCATTATTTTTGAGCCTAAAATAGGTTGTTGTTTAAATTCTGTTAGAATTGGAGTATCAGTTATTAATCCATCATATTTAATATTAGGATTTTTCTTGATTATACCATCGGATATATATGTTTTAGCACTAGCAAATGCTGTTTGTGCTGACTCTACATATAGATAATGGAAATTGCTAGGAGCTACTATATAACTAACATTTCCTAATTTTAGAATATTAGTTTTTAGAGTGTCATCGATCTTACATGGTGAATGTATCAATAAACTGTCGTCATTTAGTTTTATAATTGTAGTTCTAGAGTTAAATCTTACACCAGAATATTTAATAGGATATTCTATAATCCAAATCTTATTCTCGATGAAGGTATTTATTTCATACATTAAACACATACTATAAAACATATTTGCATAGAGATATGATAACATTTTCATACAGTTATTATTTAATAAAATTTTCTATGTCTACTTATAATGAGGCTAAATTTGACTTAAAGAGTTTCTTAGCTAATCTAACAACTCACTCTGGCGTGTATCGTATGATAAATATCGATGGTGAGATAATATATGTAGGTAAGGCTAAAAATTTGAAAAATAGAGTTAATAGTTATTTTTCTAAAGGGGCAAAAGACAATAAAACATTAATTATGGTATCTCAGGTTGCTAAAATTGAGATAACAATAACACCTAGTGATTATGAGGCATTCTTATTAGAAAATAATCTAATAAAACAGCATAGACCTAAGTATAATATTTTATTTAAAGATGATAAGAATTATCCATATCTTGTTATATCGAAAGATGAGTTTCCTAGAGTAGCTTTTTACCGTGGTAAATCAGCATATAAAAAGGGCGAATGCTTTGGTCCATATGTATCTATTTCATCTGTTAAAAATAGTTTAAATATCATTCAAAAAATATTTCCAATTAGGCAATGCGAAAACTCATACTATAAAGCAAGAATAAGGCCATGCTTACAGTATCAAATAAAAAGATGTTTAGCTCCGTGTGTAGGCTTAGTAGAAAAAGAACAGTATGAAGAACAGCTAGCTATACTCAGAAAATTTCTATCCGGTAAATTTAATAGTGTACTAAGTGATATTACCGAAAAAATGTATCAATCATCTGAAAATATGGAGTTTGAGAAAGCCCAAGTATATCGTGATCAGTTACAAATTTTACAAAAATTGCAGCAGCAACAGATTGTTGATGTACAAAGTGATAAATCTTTTGATGTTATAGGTATTCATATTGAAGATAATAGTGCTGGTATAGCATTATTACAAATAGAAAATGGAAATATAGTTGCTGATAGACATTGGAGTATAGAGACTAAAGGCCAAGATAAAACTAGTATCATGCATGCATTTTTATCACACTTTTATCTAGGGGATGAGATTCGTAACATTTGGCCAAAGAATATTATTCTATCTAAAATAGATGCTACAGAAATACAAGATTTATTAACAAGCATTTCTCAGAAAATCGGTCATGCAATTAATTGGATATTATCACCAGCTGTAGATAATCTAAAATGGCTAAAATTAGCAGAAGTAAATGCAAGTCAAAAACTCCAGATTCATAGTAGTTCAAAATTACAATATCATAAAAAATTAAGTTCTTTACAGAAATTTTTACAATTAGAGAGTAAGATTAAAAGGATAGAATGTTTTGATATTAGTCATTTTCAAGGTGAAGCAACAATAGCCTCTTGTGTGGTATATACAGATGAGGGTGAAGATCGCAAATCACACCGTAAATATAATATCAAAGATGTAACTCCTGGCGATGACTATGCAGCTATTTATCAAGCTGTACACAGAAGAGTGTTATCAGGAATAGAGGCTAATAACTTGCCTGATGTCATGATAATAGATGGTGGTAAAGGTCAGATTCATCAAGCTGAAATGGTACTTGAAGAATTAGGTGTCAAAGACAAAATAAAGTTAGTTAGTCTGGGTAAAGGAGTTGAGCGTATCAGTGGTAAAGAAAAGATATATAAAGGTTTTGATAAAACTGAATATACGCTAGATGAGAATGATCTAGGTTTTTTACTACTAAGACAAGTTCGAGATTCTGCACATGATTTAGCAATAAAGGCTCAGCGCAAAAAAGTTATCTCGAATAGACAGTCTTCTATTTTAGAGGAAATAGAGGGAGTAGGGCCTAAGCGTAGAAAAGCTCTAATTATGCATTTTGGTGGTTGGCAAGAGCTTAGTAAAGCATCTATTACAGAAATAGCTAAAGTAAATGGAATAAGTAAAAAATTAGCAGAAGAGATTTGGCATTGTTTTCATTAGCCATTATCATAGTTAATATACGCGAGTATGAAATTGTTAGTTTTTAGAAACCTGTTTCTAACATTAAGAGGGATTGTTTGATGTGTAATCCACCAGCAAAACCACCAGAGTTGTTTGATTTCGCGATAACTCTATGACATGGATATAATATTGGAATGGGGTTTCTACCTATATTGCTAGATACCGCTCGTAAGTATGATTTGTTATATGAGAGTTCAGTAAATTCTTTATAGGATAATGTTTTACCATATTCTATTTCTAGAAGTGATTGCCATACTTTAGTTTGAAAATCACTACCTATCAGTTTTGTCTTAACTGAGAAGGTTTTACGTTTATGTGTGAAGTATTCATCTAATTGAACTATTAAACTAGATATTATGTTATTTTTGCTGTTATTAGCATTTGATAAATACTGTAATGCAATATTAATCTCACATTCCCAACAAATAGATATTATATTATCATTATCACTAATAAGCAGAAGCTTAATATCTTCGTATTTATAGTTATAATAGTATTTTGAATGTTTAAAAATATCTTTAAAGTTTTGCATTTTGCTGTATTATTTTTGCTGATTTTTTGTTAATTTGCCATTTTACAAGACTAATCCATAATGGGCTAAATAGTAGTGATAGTGATATAAGAGCTATTCCTTCCTTATATATGTTGAAATCAATAATAGT
Source organism: Elysia chlorotica (assembly GCA_003991915.1). Lineage (NCBI taxonomy): Eukaryota > Metazoa > Mollusca > Gastropoda > Plakobranchidae > Elysia > Elysia chlorotica. The sequence goes on from RQTK01001787.1 coordinate 13,860, forward strand.
TAAAGTGAATCCCATAGATATTAGTACGAAACTAAACTCACCAATTTGTGACAACATTGCGGCACCATATAGTGACTCTTGCCAGCTCTGCTTAAGAGTTCTTAATATAATTGCATTTATAGTAGTATTAAGAACATAAACAAATATAAGTAGTGATGTAAACATTAAAATATGTTGCCATATTAATTTTAAATCTATTAACATACCAATTGATATAAAAATAACGCTACAAATAAAGTTTTGAGTGTAATTAAACTATGGTGAACCCAGTCTGTTTCTCTAGCTGTAGCAACTACCATACCACCTACGAATGCACCAAGTGCAGATGACAAAGCTAATAAACCTGTTATAGTTGCCATACCAAAACAAATACCAAGAGCTGCAAAAACTTTGAATTCTTGGTCATCACCTAAATGACGAAGAAATGGAATTTTAATGCTATCTTTTATAGCCATCCATACAGCTAGTGCAAGTATTAAACCACCACCAATCAACTGCAGTGTTAACTGGCTTGATGAAGGTGAACTACCACTAAGAAAACCTAATAGAATTAGCATAGGAACTATAGCTAAATCTTGAACTAATAGGATCCCTAAAATATTTTGTCCTAATTTAGTCTGCATCTCACCCCAATCTTGTATAAGTTTTAGAGCCACAGCAGTACTGCTTAGACATAGTATACAGCCAAATAAAACTATTTTTGCTGTAGACCAACTAAAAAATAGACCCATTAAAAATACTAAAAATACTGTTACAAATATTTGTAATATCGTGCCTACCGAGGGTACAACCCAGTTTTTAGCAAATTGTTTTGGAGAAACTTCCATACCTGCAAAAAATAGTAAGAATATTACACCAATTTCACCAAGTCTAGAAAGTGTGTCTTGATCTTGTATGACTTTAAAGCCATATGGTCCAAGCAATATTCCTGTTAATAGGTATGCAACAACATGGGGTTGTCTTATTTTTTTAAGAATTACTGCTACAAAAAGAGTACCAAACATAATTATAACAAATACAGCAATTAATGGTTCGCTATGCATTATATATCCTTATTATCTTATGGATTTTTATATTAAATAATACTATAAAAATTTAACTATAGTTGTAATTTTTTGAATACTAGATTGTATTTTAATAACTTTTGTTATTGATTATCTTTTTTTTAAAATTCATTTTATTTTTTGTGGTATTTTTGTGATCTACTATTAGGCCTATCTGGGATAGTCATCTCTATAAAACCTTGCTCTAAGGCAGGGTTAAGATACCTATCAGCAAGTGATTTTCTATCTTTTAAGCCTAGTTTATTTTGTATTTCTTGTCTTGGTAATTCTAAAAAACCTAAGATTTTAAATAAATCATTAACTTAGAGGGTAACATGTGGTGTGACTTGGGGGGATATTTTTGGTCGAGATTAATAGTATTTCAAGCATAAGTTCTATGAATACAGAGCAATCAGTATTGTCTATACTATTCTTGATAGATCTATAGTGTTGATTGTGTATATGATGCTTTTAACTAGTAAATTTATAATATGATAGAAATAAAAAAAGCCCTTATTTCTAAGAGCTTTTAGTATGGCGGAGAAGGAGGGATTCGAACCCCCGGACCTTTGACAGTCAACGGTTTTCAAGACCGCCGCGTTCGACCACTCTGCCACTTCTCCAAGTCGATAGTCATAATTATACTAATATTTATTATCTTTGCAAGTACTATGATATAAAAAAATTAAAAATTTTATATAAAAAATAAGCGGAATATATTATCTTATATCTTAATAATAGTTATTGGTCTAATTTAATATGATAAATTTTCTCGCTAAAAATCAAAACTGGGCAAAGATCACACCTTTATTCGGTGTAGTATCTTTATATTTGTTATTTCATTATTTTGGAACTAGTAGTATATATTTTTGGGCATTAATAAATATACCCTTATATATGTTTCATCAGACAGAAGAACATTTTATTCCTGGTGGATTTAAAGATTTTATGAATAAAGTTGTAATTAAACAACAGCCAGGAGAAGAGAAGCTAACAGATATTAAAATTTTTTGGATTAATATACTCATGGTATGGTTAGCCTTTATTATCTTTGGAAGTCTTAGTTTTATAAATATTGGTTTTGGTTTATTTATTATAGTCTTTAGTATAATGAATTGTCTAACTCATATTGCAGAAGGGTTTAAAAGAAAATCATGGAATCCTGGCCTAGTGATGGCAAGTATTCAGTTCTGTGTATCATTATTTGCAGCTTATTTTGTTAGTACAAATGGCTTAAACCATATAGCAATTTGGTGGCTAATTACTATAGTTTTCTCAATATTAGCGCACATATTACTTTTTAAATTAGTAATGACTCGATAATAAACTCTTTCTAACCAATAATCATAGACTTTATATCTTATACATATTATTATATGCCAACAAATTACTATAAATAATTAAGAATAAAATGTCAGATAATAGGTATGAAATCACTAAAAAAGTAACACTAGTAGGCATGTTTATTAATGCACTATTAGCTATAGTTAAGGTTGTTGTTGGTATTGTTGGAAGATCGCCTGCATTATTTGCAGATGGTATTCACTCATTCTCAGATTTGTTGAGTGATGCTATGGTTTTATTTGCAGCGAAGTATGCTAGTAAGGGTGAGGATCATAATCACCCTTATGGCCATGAAAGAATTGAAACACTTGCAACTCTTGTGCTTTCTTCGCTATTAATAGCTGTGGGTGTTTTGATTGTATATCACTCTGTTGGTGATCTAATTATGGGCCATTACTCAACGCCTGATAAATTTACAGTTTTTGCAGCTATATTTTCTATTTTTGGTAATGAGTTCATTTATCAATATACTATGAGAGCTGCAAACAAGATTGATTCTGATATGCTAAGAGCTAATGCTTATCATAGTCGTTCAGATATGTGGTCTTCTGTAGTTGTACTAGTAGGTCTAATCGGTGCATTTATAGGTTTTGCATGGATGGATGCTGTTGCTGCTGTTATAGTATGTTATATGATAGTTAAGATGGGTGTCAGATGGGGATACTCGGCAGTTGCAGAATTAATAGATGAAGGTGTTGATGAAGAAACTCGTAAATCTATTAAAGCTATAATTGCAAAAGTAGATGGCGTACAAGATTTCCATTACCTAAGAACTAGAAAAATGGCTGGTAAGATTATATTAGATGTTCATGTACTAGTTAATAAATATTCTACTGCATCAGAAGGTCATTATATTGCTGAAATAGTTAAAAGTAGTGTTTATCACCAAGTAGATAATATTAAAGATATTACTGTTCATGTTGATGTAGCAGATCATGAAGATGAAGTAGTTAAGATAGACGATTTTGAACCATCTCGTAAGCAAATTACTGAAACTATATTTAACTTCTTTGTAGAGAAGAAATTAGATACAAGCATCATATTAGAAAAACAAATGCTTATATATTACTTTGATGAAGTTATTCAGGTAGATATGTTTGTTAATAGGTCTAATGATTTAAAAAGACAACAGGAACAATTGCGTAATATATATATAGGTAAGTATAAGGTAAATATTAACCTATATTGTAATCTTTAATTTCTAAAATATATATTTCTCTTATTTTTTATAATATAATTTATCTCAATATTACCTATATTCGTTGATGTGATTATGAGAATCAAAAAAGCTGTATTTCCAGTAGCAGGATGGGGAACTAGATTTTTACCTGCAACTAAATCTTGTCCAAAAGAAATGCTTACAGTTGTAGATAAACCTCTTATTCAATATGCTGTAGAAGAAGCTATCGCTGCGGGTTGTAAAGAACTTATATTTGTGACTAGCTCAAATAAAAAATCATTAGAAGATCATTTTGATAGAAATTTTGAATTAGAGTATTCATTAGAGAAAAAACAAAAGTTTGAACTATTAGATATGGTTAAAAATATCATACCGAAAGATGTTGCTTTTTTTTTTGTGAGACAACCAGAGGCTCTAGGTCTTGGTCATGCAGTATTATGCGCAAAGCCATTAGTTGGTATAGAAGATTTTGCTGTATTGTTGCCTGATGATCTTATTTATAGTGGTAAGGGTCAAAAAGGCACACTCGCTCAGATGGTAGATGCTGTAAAAGGTACTGATATTAGGGGCTGTTTAGCAACGCAGAAAGTACCTAAAGAAAAAACAGAGTCTTATGGGGTGGTTGCATTAGATACTGATGATATGATAAAAGCGATTGTTGAGAAACCATCTCCAGATAAAGCACCTTCTAATAATGCAGTTGTAGGTAGATACTTACTTCCAAATAAGATATTTAGAGCATTAGAAAGCACATCAGAAGGTGCTGGCGGTGAGATACAGCTAACAGATGCTATAGCGAAGCTTATTGATCAAGAAGAGAAAATGCTGGCTTATGAGTTTAGTGGTACAAGATATGATTGTGGTAGTAAGTTAGGTTTCTTAATCGCTAATTATGAGATTGCACTTAGTCATGATGAATTAGGGGCCTCTTTTTCAGAATATTTGTCTTCAAGAAATTAGTTAATAATCATTAATTACTAAGTTCATTTTCATATTTACTCCATTTTTATTCCATATTTGATTGCAGTATGATATCTTATTCGAGTTATTATAATAAATAAATGTAGGAAAATTTAATGGCATATTCAAAATATCAAGTATCAGATGATTTTAAAAATAAGGCTCATGTTACCTTAGATAAGTATGAGCGTTTATATAAAGAATCAATAGAAGATCCTGAAACATTCTGGTCTCATCAAGCAAACAAAATATTTTGGCATAAAAGATTTGATAAAGCATATGCTAGTAGTTTTGATCCTGTTGATATCAAATGGTTTGAAGGTGGTAAGTTAAATGTATGCTATAACTGTGTTGATAGACATTTAAAAGATAGAGCTGATCAAACTGCAATTATTTGGCAGGGTGATGATACTGCTGCAAATGAAAATATTACATATAAAAAGCTTTATCACAAAGTATGTGAAATGGCGAATATTTTAGAGAAAAATAATGTTAAAAAGAGTGATGTAGTAACTATATATATGCCAATGATACCTGAAGCAGTATATGCAATGCTTGCATGTGCTCGTATAGGTGCTATACATTCAGTAGTATTTGGTGGTTTTTCATCTGAAGCTCTAAAGCAGCGTATAATAAATGCAAATAGTAAGTTTATTATTACTGCTGATGAAAGTATGCGTGGTAGTAGACATATTCCTCTAAAAGCAAATGTTGATGAGGCTATTAGAGGTTTGGAATTTGTTCAGTCAGTACTTGTAGTTAGAAGAACTTGGGCTGAAGTAGAGTGGAATAAAACTATAGATCTTTGTTATGATCAAGAAGTTAAAACTGTCTCAAATGAACATGAGATAGAAGCTTTTGATTCTGAAACTCCATTATTCTTATTATATACATCTGGTTCTACAGGTAGTCCAAAGGGTCTAGTCCATACTTCAGGTGGATATTTAACCTATGCAGCTGTTACTCATAAATTAGTATTTGATTATAAAGACAAAGAAGTGTACTGGTGTACAGCTGATATCGGTTGGATTACAGGTCATACTTATCTAGTATATGGACCATTAGCTAATGGTGGTACTACACTTGTTTATGAAGGTGTTCCTACATATCCAACAGCATCAAGAATGTGGCAAGAAGTAGATAGACATAACGTTAGTATTTTATATACGGCTCCAACATTAATTAGATCACTAATAAAATTAGGTGATAAATACTTAGAGAACTCTACTAGAGAATCATTAAGAGTGCTAGGGTCTGTTGGTGAGCCAATAAATCCAGAAGCATGGAGATGGTTTGTAGATAAAGCTGGTAATAATCAAGCACCATTAGTAGATACATGGTGGCAAACAGAGACTGGTGGTCATATGATTACACCTTTACCAGGTGCTCATAAGCTAAAACCTGGTTCAGCATCAAAACCATTCTTTGGTGTAGATGTTGCACTTATAGATACTGATGGAAAAGAAGTTGTTGGTGCTGGACGTGGTGCATTATGTCTAAGAAAGGCTACGCCTGGTTTGGCTAGAACAATCTACGGTGATCATGATAGATATGAAAAATCATATTTTAGCACTTTTAAAGGCTTTTATTTCTCTGGTGATGCAGCTAAGAGAGATGATGATGGTTATATCTGGATCGAAGGTCGTATGGATGATGTAATCAATGTTTCTGGTCATAGAATTGGTACTGCTGAAATAGAAGCTGTGTTGAATAAACATTACCTAGTTGCAGAAACAGCTGTCGTTGGTTATCCTCATGAAGTTAAGGGTGAAGATATTTATGTGTATTGTATCCTTAAAAATGGTGATTCATTATCAGATGCAGAATTAGATGAGCTTAGAAAAGCCCTAATTTCGTATGTTAGAAAAGAAATTGGACCTGTAGCTAGTCCTGCAGTTATTCAATTTACCCCTGAATTACCAAAAACTCGTTCTGGTAAAATTATGAGAAGAATTTTAAGAAAAATTGCTGCTCGTGATTACAATAGTTTCGGTGATATATCTACATTATTAGATCCTAATATTGTTAATGAATTAATTACTGTAAGATCAAAAATAACTAAGTAACCTAAATGACAATCTCTAATTTTAAAAGTTACGCTAAAATATTTTTAGCAATAACGTTTTGGGCTAGTTTATACCAAATTGCTCCATTACCATTACATTATGTAGATATATATTTAATGGCATTGATTAGGTATATATTGGCATCTGGATTGTTGTTGGCTTTGCATTATTATTATAGGGGAACTATATTTCCTCGATTAAGTCCTCTACAGTGGATGTATATATTATGTGTAAGTTTCTTTGGAATATTTCTATATAACATTACATTCTTATGGGCTGAGAAATTAGTACCAGGAAATATCGTAGCTATTATATATGCCTTTTCACCGTGTTTGATTACGATAGCATCTAGCTATATATTTAAGATGAAAATTAATGCTCAAGCCGCATTAGGTATATTAGTTGCACTTTTGGGTACTATTGGGGTTATCTTATTTGCTAGTGATGGTGCTGATGTTGGTCAATGCTTAACACACTTTAGTATTAATGCTGGTGAAATTCTTAGCTTACTTGCTGTATTTTGTTTTTGTGCATATGCTATTTTTGGTAAATGTTCTGCAAGAGAGGGCGTACCAATGCTTACAGTAAATACTTATGCTGCTGTTATTGGAACAGTAATGTTTGCTATAACTAGTATATTTAAATCTGATTTTACAGTATTAGAGCATACAGATATAACATTTTGGTCTAGCATGATTTATATTGCTGTTTTCTCAACTGTTATAGCATATATATGGTATCTACAGTCTATTGAAGAAATTGGTGTATACAAAACAGCTATATTTCAAAATATATGCCGTTTCAAACTATAATTATTGGCTACTTATTCTATTCTCAAAGTATATCTATGTTGGTGCTGATATTTGGTGGCATCGTATTCTTAGGTGTATATATGACAAATATGGCTGTAAACAAAGGTTAATAACCGATAAACTGCCTACAAATATTGTGATTCTATTTATCCATTAAATTTACTCATGTTATAATCTAGTTAATTAAATTCATGTAATATAAATATGCTAGAGTATTTCAAACAATATATTCATAAATACCTTCCTAAACATCAGATTATAGAAAATGAACTTTTAAGATATGCATATTCTACAGATGCAAGTGTATATCGACTAGTGCCCAAGCTAGTGTTAATTGTTAAAACAAATGAAGAAATAATAAAAGTTATAACATATGCAAATAGATATAGAATCAAGCTAACTTTTAGAGCTGCAGGGACTAGTTTATCTGGGCAAGCTGTTACAGATCAAGTTTTAGTAATGTTAGCATCTGATAGTTGGTTGAATTATCAGATTATAGATAATGGTAATAAGATAATGTTAGAACCTAGTATTGTAGGTTTACATGCAAATAATTACTTAAAACCATTTGGTAGAAAAATAGGTCCAGATCCAGCATCAATTGGTACTGCTAAGTTAGGTGGTATTATTGCTAATAACTCTAGTGGAATGTGTTGTGGTACTTCACAGAACTCTTATGCAACAATTGAATCTATGAAAATAGTCTTTTACGATGGTTATGTGTTAGATACATCGAATACTAAAAATATAGAAAATTTTAAGAAACTATACCCTAATTTTATAACTCGTTTATTAAATATTAGAGATACTATTGTTAGTGACAATGATATTATTGATTTTATCAAGAAGAAATTTGCTATAAAAAATACTAGTGGTTATAGTTTAAATTCTTTTATAGATTATAGCGATCCAATAAAAATTATAGAGAGATTACTGATTGGTTCAGAAGGTACTCTTGGTTTTGTAAGTTCTGTAACATTAAATACTGTAGTAGATCCTAAACATAAAGCTCTAAATTTAATATATGGTGAGTTAGATGACTTAATTAAGTTGACTGAAACTATCAAAAAATATAATCCTTCAGCTGTAGAACTACTTGACTACTCATCATTAGAGTCTGTTAAAGACAATGCTGCATTAAAACCTTATATGATAGAGCTAAAAGATAATGTTGCAGCCATTATGATAGAGGTTGCAGAAGAAAACACCAAAGATATGAATACTAAAATAAATGACATAGGCAAACATATCACAGAAAATAATACGATATATCAGACAGGGTTTAAGACTAACGAGTCTGAGATAAATACATTATGGAGCGCTCGAAAAGGAATATTACCATCTATTGCAGCAAAAAGACCTAATGGCTCAAGTCTTATAATTGAAGATTTTGCTGTAAATATTAGCGATTTAGCTAATTTAGTAAAAGATGTAAATAACTTATTTAAAAAATATAACTATGAATATACTGCTATATTTGGTCATGTTCTTGATGGCAATATACATTGTATTATTACTCCAAACTTTAGTAATAGTGATGAAGTAATTACTTATGATAAGTTTATGCACGATATTACAAATACAGTTGTAAGTAAATATAATGGATCATTAAAGGCTGAACATGGAAGTGGTAGAAACATTTCCCCATTTGCAGTAGTAGAATGGGGTGAGAAGTGTTGGGATATAATGTGGCAAATAAAAAAAATATTTGATCCTAATAGTATATTAAATCCAGATGTTAAAATAACTAAAGATAGTAAATTACATTTGAAGAATCTAAAAGAATTTACAAGTGTTAATGATGAAATAGATAAATGTATTGAATGTGGATTTTGTGAACCAGTTTGTCCTTCTAGAAATCTAAGCCTAACACCTAGACAAAGAAATAGTGTAGCAAGGAAAATGGAAACACTGTCTGATTTTCAGAAAAAGAAATGGAATAAAGATTATAATTATTATGCTGTTGAGACTTGTGCTAAAACAAGTTTATGTAAAAATGAATGTCCTGTTGGCATTGATATTGGTGCATTTATGCTCTCTAAGACACCTCAGAACAATAATATTATTGATCATGCACAATCTATTAAGTCTGCAAAACTACAAGTTAAAGCAGCTAATATTACAGGCGAAATAATTGGTAAAAAGAGGTTGATGGATACAACTAGGCGTATTCACTCATTATTTAAATCTATTCCAATATATTTAGATACTATGCCTGAATATCAGCAAAACACATTCTCTAAAGAGAATTCAGATAAAGTAACTGATATTCTATTATTACCAACATGCCCTAATAGGATATTCGCAGATAATGCTAAACCCAATGTATATTCATCTCAAGCTATATTAGAGAAGTTAGGATTTACAGTTAAATTTATTGAAGATGCTGAAAGTCAGTGTTGTGGGCAAATATATCATTCTCAGAATAATCATATTCAACAAGAAATTTCACAAGATAAATTAATAAAGACAATCACTAATTCAGAGTTTAAATTTGCAGTATCTGATAATAGTTCATGTTCATCTTATGCTAAGAGTAATAATATACCTCTTATTGATATCAATAGGTTTATTATAGAAAATATAGATATTACAAAACTTAATAAAAAATATAAAAAATTGGCACTACATTTAGATTGTTCAACAAGAAAATTAGCCGATTATCAGGGATATTTAGACATACTAAAACATTGTTGTGATGAGTTAGTTATTCCAGAGAGAATATATTGTTGTGGTTTTGCAGGAGATAAAGGGTTTAAAACACCTGAGTTAAATGCTAGTAGCTTAGTATCATTACAAGAACAGGTTAAAGATTGTGATATAGGTGTTAGCTTTAATAGAACATGTCAAATAGGTTTAGAATATCATTCTGGTGTTAAGTACTTATCTTTTATAAATATAATTTTAGAGTGTTTATCGGCCGATATATAAAGACTTGTTAGGGGTTCAAGGTTAAGATTTGAAGTTGAGTTTAGGACTGATTTATTTTCACAAATTCTACTCCTTGACTCCCATATATTACTAAAATAGGGACTAATTATATTAGTAATACTAACAATTTGTTAATACATTAATAAATATATGAATTTATATATATGTATTAATATTCACATATTATATTTTAAAAAAAGAATTTGTAAAGAAAAATTTATTGATTCAGAAAATTGTTTTATATATGAATATTATTTAAATTAAAATATGGGCTACTTAATGCTTGAGTATATATCTAAAGCTTTTTGACGAGACTCTTTCAAGTCAACTATTGGAAATGGATAGTCTTTGCCTAAGACAACGCTTGCATCATCTAGAATACTTTGCTTTGCTAGCCATGGGCTTGATATATATTTATCAGGAATATTATTTAGCTCGGGTACATATTTACGAATATACTCACCATTCTTATCAAACTTTTGTGCTTGTAACACTGGGTTAAAAATTCTAAAGTAGGGTGCTGCATCTAACCCACAACCAGCTACCCATTGCCAGCTTGCATTATTACTAGCAATATCAGCATCAAATAGAGTATTAAAAAACCATTTTTCACCTTCTTTCCAATGAATCAAACAGTTTTTAATTAAAAAAGAAGCAACAATCATTCTAACACGGTTATGCATATAACCAGTCTGCCATAGTTCACGCATACCAGCATCAACTATTGGAATACCTGTTTGCCCACTTTGCCATTTTTCTAGCAGCTCTTTATTATTATTCCATTTGAATTTATCAAATTTTTTATTAATATTTTGTGTCTGTAAATCACTATAATAATATAATTGATAGTATGAGAAGTCTCTCCATACTAGCTCACGAATAAAGTGTTCATGATTACTTGTTATTACATCTCTACTATATACACTATTAAATATCTGATTAGGAGATATTTCACCAAAATGTAAGTACGGAGATAATCTAGAAGTTGTATTTAAAGATGGGAAATCTCTTCCTTCTTTATAGTTATCTACATCATTTTCTAAAAAATCTATTAATAAATTAATTGCAGACTCTTCACCAACACTCCAGATATTTATTATAGATTGCCAATTATTATCATTATTTATTGGTTCTAGGTTATCTATAGGGGTACTATCATTTAATAATTCAAAATGATCTATCTTTGGAGATGTTATATTTGCTCTGGATTTTCTAACTTTCATTAGGTTTTTATAAAATGGAGTATAAACCTTATAGTGAGTTCCATCGTCTTTTAAGCATTGCCATGGCTCTATAAGTAGGCTACCATTAAAACTAGTTACATTTATATTTTTTTTACTAAAATAATCTTTGATTTGAGAGTCTCTCTCTATGCTATATTTGTCATAACATCTATTCCAATAGATATTAGTGATATTATTATTGTCTGTAATATTTTTGATTATTTCTTGTGGATCACCATAGTATATATTTAGTTTATCATTCAATGATTTATTTAAAGATGTAAGAGAGTGATGAAGCCATAGTTTACTTGCATCACCAATTATTACTTTAGGATCAAATATGTATATGCCAATTACATTATCATGTAAGCTAGCATTATATAAGCCAGGATTATCAGCTAAACGAAGGTCATTTCTGAACCAAAATATTGATTTACTATTTTTCATTGGATTTCTTGTTTTAATATATTTTCTAACATTTCAACATGCTCTATAGAATCATTTAAACATGGTATCAAACTAAACTCTTTACCACCTTTTTCCATAAAACTATCTTTTTCAGTAATAGCTAACTCTTCTAATGTCTCAAGACAGTCGACACTAAATCCAGGAGCTATTACAACGACATTTTTGTTTTCTAGTGCAAATTCTTCTAACTTAGTACTTGTATATGGTTCTAACCATTTCTTAGGCCCGAATCGTGATTGAAATGATAGCTCAAAATCTATATTAGGGTATTTACCTTCTAAAGATTCTTTCACTAGTCTATATGTCTTGTGACAATGACAGTAGTATGGATCACCTTTTTCAAAATATTCTTTTGGTAGGCCGTGAAATGAGAATAGTACAATATCAGGTTTATAGTCTAGATTATTAAGATGACTATCAATCTGATTGGAAATAGTACTTATATGACTAGGATTGTCATAATAAGGATTTATTGCCTTTATAGTTGGTTGCCAGCGTAATTTAGATAAAACTCTATATACCTCATCGTAAACAGTAGCAGTTGTAGTAGCAGAATATTGAGGATATAGCGGGAATATAACTATTTCAGTTGCACCATTTTCTTGTAGTTTAAGTATTTTACTTTTAATACTTGGGTTACCATATCTCATCGCGCAATCAACCATATAGCCATCAAGCTTTAAGTCTAGTTTTTTAGCCAAATTTTCAGTATATAGTAACAGTGGTGATTTATTGTGTTCATTATTCCAAACCGCACCATAAGTATGAATGTTTTTCTTCGAGCGAATAGGTAATATTATTAGATTTAATATTAGTTTCCAAATAAAAGGATTAGCTTCTATTACACGCCTATCTGATAAAAATTCTTTTAGGTATCTTTTTATGGATTTAGCATCATAACCATCAGGTGTACCAAGGTTTACTAATAAGATAGCCTTTTTATTGTATTTGTGTGAATATTCTTTCATATAATATTTAGAAAATAATTAGTCTAAAGTTATTGTAGCAAATTAATAAGCTTTTCTAATATAAAAATCTTAGATTTAGCTAGTTAAAGTATATATAATGAATGTGTAGAAGAGTTTTATAAATTAGGAAATTAGATGAAAAAAATATCACTGTTTATCACAATGATTATGTTAGCTTCAACTTCATTCTCATATATGAGAGTTGCTAATCCATATTTACTATATTCAGGACCAGAGGTTCAAGAAGAAAGAGCAGAGGGTGCTGCATATGTACCACCTGAGAGAGAATATATCAATTCAAGATATGGTGAGTATATTGATCAAAGAGAGACAGAATTCACTCCTGATTCAAATGCTAACAGATTATTTATGTCTTATAGTCAGCCATAATATATAATATATTCCTATATACAAAATTATTAAATTATTTTATGCAACAATGGCACCAAATTGAGTTTTTAGTTAACTCAGCAGATTTTGATATTATCGAAGATTATCTTTTTGAACATAATGCAGGTTCTATTACTAGAATAGATAATAAAGAAAATACTAAAATTACAGTTTTATACGAAAATGAATGTGATATCCAAACAATTGTAGTTAATATAAATAATCTTTTCATGGATAAAATTATTGGTTGTATTCACTATGAAATAATCAAAGACCAGCAATGGGAAGCTGCTTGGCTATATGATTATGAACCTGTAGAAATTGGTAAAAATATTGTCGTGTATCCTGATTGGAAAGAAGCTCCTAAGAATAATGATAAAACCTATGTGCTTGTTGACCCAAGCATTGCATTTGGTTGTGGTAATCATGAGACTACTAAAATGTGTTTGGAGTGGCTAGAGAGCAATGTCAATGCAGACTCTAAAGTTTTAGACTATGGTTGTGGTACTGGTATATTAGCCATAGCTGCAATTAAGCTAGGTGCTAAATATGCTGAAGGTATAGATATTGATCTTAATTCTATAGAGTCATCTATTAAAAATGCTAAAACTAATGGTGTAACTCAACAAACTCTATTTGCAGTAGAAGCTACAGATAATATGTATGACCTGCTAGTTGCTAATATATTCTCAAATGTACTAATATCATTAGTTGATACTATGCTAGCTAAATTAAAGTTTGGTGGAAAAATAGCATTATCTGGAATAATAGAAAATCAAGTAAAAGAAGTTTCAGAAGTGTTTGAAAAACATGGTGTAATATTTGATAAACCTAGACAACTAGGGCAATGGTTTATGTTAGATGGAGTCAAAAGTGGGCTTTAAAATAGCTGATATTGAAATAGGCAATAATGTTGTATTAGCACCGATGGCTGGATTTTGTGATAGTGCATTTCGTACTATATGCAAAGAACATGGTGCAGGCCTTATATATACGGAGATGGTGAGTAATAAAGCAGTAGTTGACCAAAATTGGGAAACTATGGAAATGCTTTATATGGAAAATAGTGAAAAACCACTTGGAATACAGATATTTGGAACAGATTTAGAGAGCTTTGTTGGTGCTACAAAATTTATTGCTAAAAATACTAACTGTGATTTTTTAGATATTAATATGGGTTGTCCTATGCCTAAAGTTGCTAAAAAACTTCAGGCGGGTGCTGGACTATTAAAAGATGTCGACAAAATACATGAAATACTAACATCAGTTGTAAAAGCAGTAGATAAACCAATAACTGTAAAAATGCGAATAGGGTGGGATAGTCAAAGTATTAATGCTGTTGAAGTAGCAAAAGCATGTGAAGATGCTGGAGTTAGTGCGATAGCGCTGCATGGCAGAACTCGTGAACAAATGTACACAGGTAAGGCTAATTGGGATATCATTAGAGATGTTAAAGATTCTGTCGATACTGTTGTAATTGGTAATGGTGATGTATTTTGTCCAATAAGCGCTAAAGCTATGATGGACCATACAGGCTGTGATGCTGTTATGGTTGGCAGGGCATCAAGAGGTAATCCATGGATATTTAAGCAAATATCAGAATATCTAAATACCGGTGAGTTAATACCGCATCCTACCGCTGCTGAAAAGGTAGAGGTCCTTGCTGAACATCTTAGAAGATTAATCAAATTAAAAACAGCTAGGGTAGCAGTTAGAGAAATTCGTACGCATGCTAGTTTTTATCTACAAGGACTAGATAGCTCTAAAGAATTCAGGGCAAAATTAAACCAAATGGATAATGAGCAAAATATGTTTGATAGTTTAGAGCAATACAGAAAATCTTTTATATTGTAAACTATGGTATTAAATCACCAATAGCATCACCAACTACTTGAAATGGTAATAATAATATACAACCACTAAGGCTCTAAGCTATAACAATAAGTGCAGCAGCAATCATTACTTTTTTAAGTTTCATAATATTTCCTTATTCTATAAAATTATCGTTTTATTTTTATATACAAACACTTTATCTCTTAATACTAACTGTAAGGCGTTTGATAGAACATTTTTTTCTATATCTTGACCAGAATCTCTCATGGCTTGCCATGTATAGTTATGATCTACATAAGTTACACCTTGAGCAATTATAGGACCATCATCAAGATCAGTTGTAACAAAGTGACTAGTTGCACCTATGATTTTAACACCACGCTCAAATGCCTGTTTATATGGGTTTGCACCAATAAATGCAGGTAAGAATGAGTGATGTATGTTTAAAAGCTTTCCTTCAAACCATGAAACAAAATCAGCTGAAAGTATTCTCATATACTTAGCTAAGACAATTGCATCATAGTTATATTTTTTTATAGCTTTAGCTATCAAATGCTCATGTTTCTCTCTGCTTATATTTTCATGAGATATAAACTCAAAAGGTATATTAAATTTTTCAACCAATTCTCTAAGACTATCATGATTTGACACTACTGCTTTGATATTAGCATTTAGCTTATTGCCTTGATATTTGATTAATAAATCACCCAGACAATGCATTTCTTTAGTAGCTAATATAACTATATCTTTCACAGTAGCTTCTTTTAACTGAATACTAGAGTTTTCGGGCAATACATTTTTTATATCATCTAATAACTTATTAGTATCAAAATCTCCAGAAATAACAGTTCTCATAAAAAATTTATTTTCATTTTTATCTACAAACTCTGAGTTTTTATCAATATTTAAATCATGTGAGTAGAGGACTTTAGATATTTTATATACTAATCCTTTTTCATCATTAGTCTCTACTAAAAGTCTATATTTCTTCATTATGTAAAATCATAAGTATTAACAACCTGTTAATGATACAAAATGTTGAAATATTATGATAGAGGAAATATTATTTAGATAATTAAAGATTATATATTATAGGCTATTTAATTCTTGATGATATTCTAAATCACTTAATAACTACAGCATGAAGCTATTTAGATAACCTAATTATAGTCTGATAATTAAAGTATATTTATTCTACTTTTCAATAACACTTTTTTTTAGAAGCATTACCTATATACTCTATACTAAGAAAATAACTACAATAAGTATAATTAAGAATTAATGATTTTTTTCAAAGACATATCGTATCAGGTAGAAGTTAAAGAACTATTTAATGATGTAAATTTTTCCATATTTCCAAATCAAAAAATTGGACTTGTTGGTAAAAATGGCACTGGTAAAACTACACTGTTTAATCTAATTCAATCAAATATTAGTCCTGATAAAGGAAGTATTGAAATAGCCAAAAATACTCGTATTGTAACAGTAAAACAAGATGTTGATGATTTTGAGACTAAGGTTTTAGATTATGTGGTTAATGGTATTGCCGCGATAAAAGAGCTTAAACATAAAATGGAAATAGCCTTAGAAACAGAAAATTTTATAGACTATTCTCATTATCATGAAGAGTATGAATCCTTAGGTGGATATACTATAGAATCTCAGGCAGGTAAACTATTGTCAGGATTAGGGTTTAGTACTACCCAACTAGATCAAGCCGTAAAGGAACTATCTGGTGGCTGGCAGATCAGACTAAATCTTGCTCAAGCATTATTACAAGAATCAGATATATTACTATTAGATGAACCTACTAACCATTTGGATTTAGATGCTGTTTTATGGTTAGAAGAATATTTGCAAGATTATAAAGGATCATTACTATTAATATCTCATGATAGAATATTTTTAGATAATGTCATCAAACAAATATTTCACATTGAAGATAAAAATGTAGTTACATATACAGGTAATTACTCTCAGTTTGAGAAACAGTCATTCGAACAAAGATTGCTTCAACAAAAATCTTTTGAGAAACAACAGAAGCATATTGAGCATCTAGAGAGCTTTATTAATAGATTTAAGGCAAAAGCATCAAAAGCTAAACAAGCTCAAAGTAGGGTGAAGATGCTTGAGAAAATACAGCGTATTGAATCTGTAAAACCTGAAGGCGAATTTAGCTTTGAGTTTAAACAAACAGGCAAGCACCTCGGCGGCACACTTGTTAGTCTTCAGTCTGCTGATCTTGGTTATGGTGATAAGGTTATATTAAATAAGATAGATCTTAATGTCTATAATGATATGCGTGTTGGTTTGTTAGGGCTAAATGGTGCTGGTAAATCTACACTTATAAAATCATTAATTGGTGAAATAAGTATCTTAGGTGGTAAGATTGAAAAACATCCTAATCTTAAGGTGGGCTATTTCTCTCAACACTCTTTAGATGTATTAGATATTGATGCTACACCATTATTGCAAATGCAAAGATTAGATCCAAAGGCTACAGAGCAAAAACTAAGAACCTTCTTAGGAAGTTTTAATTTTGTTGGTGATAAAGCATTATCAAAGGTTGGTACTTTTTCTGGTGGTGAAAAAGCACGCTTAGCTCTTGCGATGATTGTATATCAAGAGCCGAATTTCTTATTGTTAGACGAACCAACCAACCATTTAGATATAGGTGTTCGTGAAGCATTAACAGTTGCTCTACAAAGTTTTGAAGGAGCTATTATATTAGTATCACATGATAGGTTCTTATTAGAATCTACAGTAGATGATTATGTATTAGTAGGAGAGGGTAAGGTTAGTAATTTTGATGGTGATATGAGAGATTATTATCGTTATATTATGGATTTTAAAAAACAAGAGAAAAATGCATCTAAAACTCCTACAGTCGCTACTACAGAAAAAAAACAAGATAAGAAATTATCAGCAACAAAAAGAAAGCAACTAAAGCCATTGCAAGATGCGGTTAAAAAAGTGGAAAAAAAACTATCTAGCTTAAATAAAAAATCTGCAAATATAGAAGCTCAGATGCATGATCAAGCTACTTATGATGATAAAGAAAAGTTAAATGCTTTAATTTTAGAGCATGCAAATCTCAAATCTCAGATTGAAGAGACCGAATTAGAATATTTAACAGTATTAGAAGAATTAGAGGAAAACAGCTAAAATAACTATTTTCTTTGATATTTAATTATTTAAAGCTATGAAGTGTTATTTCAAATGTTAATACCTGATTTGGTCCTATACTTGCTGGAGCTCTATCACCATAAGCAGAATCTGGTGAGCAATACACAATTACCGTAGAACCAGTTTTAATTTTAGGTATAGCATCTTTCCAACAAGTAATTAAATTACCTAATGGGAATGATATATCTTTGTTTGAATCAAAAGTATCTCCAATAAGCTTCATGTTTTTAACATCATCAAACTTAGAATTATCTTTTTGATATGCTGGTACTGGAGTAGTTCCCTTATAATCAATAGTTACAGTGCTTGATACACTAGGAGTATCACCAGTACCAGATTTGATTATTTGATAATAAACATCATCATTTACTTTAACAACATTATTAAGCTCTGATACTTTTTTCATGAAGTTTTCAGATGCTTTAGCATTAGTAACAACTTCAGATTTTAGTTTATTTACTTGCTGTTTTTGAGCATTCTCAAGAACTTTTTGCATTTGATCTGTAGTTAATCTTGGTGTGGCACCATTCATAGCAGCCTTAAAACCACTAAGTAACTGAGCATCATCAATATCTATAGGTTGCATAGCTATCATTTTGCCCATATTGTAACCCATGCCATAACTAGCATCAGAATTAGCAATAATAGGTTTTGCTATAGTTAAGTTTTCAGCCACTTTAGTTGTCTCTGGAGCTTTAGTTGTTACAGCTGTAGCAGCAGGTGTAGCACTATCCGTTGCAGTAGTTTTAGAATCATTATTATTAGCACAAGAGCTAAGAGCAAGACCTAGTAATGAACACGATACTAGTGCAGCTATTGTTTTTGTCTTTTTCATGTTATTCTCCATTTCGTTTTATGTCATTTTTTGTAATATTAAAAAAGTCGAATAAATTATTATCTAGCATCTGTGAAGGTGCTATGTTTGATAATGCTTTAAATATAACATTTTTTCTTTCTGGGTTGTTTTCTTCCCATTTGTTTATCATACCTTTGATAAACACTCTTTGCAAATTATCTTGCGAACCACATAAGTTACAAGGTATTATAGGGAATTCTTTAAATTCTGAATACTGTATAGTTTCTTTCTCACTTACAAATGCTAATGGGCGTATAACAATATTACGTTTATCATCACTTATTAGTTTAGGTGGCATTGATTTTATAGAGCCATTATAAAATAAATTCAAAAAGAATGTTTCTATAATGTCATCCCTATGATGTCCAAGAGCTATTTTTGTAATATTATTTGCTTCTGCAAAGTCATAAAGTATACCTCTTCTCATTCTAGAGCATAAACCACAGGTTGTTTTACCTTCTGGAATTACTTCTTTTACAATACTATATGTATCTCTCTCTATTATATGAAAATCGACACCGATGTTCTTTAAATAATTAGGTAGTATATCTTCTGGAAATCCAGGCTGCTTTTGATCTAAATTTACCGCAAGTATATCAAACTTTATTGGTGCTTTTTTTTGCAAAAGGAGTAACATTTCTAATAAACAATATGAATCTTTACCACCAGAAAGACAAACCATAATTTTATCGCCATCCTCTATCATATTGTATTGATTGATAGCTTGAGCAGTTTTACGTAAAATCTGTTTCTCAATTCTTTTTAATGTAACAGGTTTTGATGATTTATTCATTACTATTTATTATCTCTTTTAATTCATTAGGAATCTTTTGTATTCTAGCTGTACTTTCATTGTAACAAGCAAGTTTTACATTTGATTTTGTTATTATCTGGTCACTACCTACTATATTTATAGTATAAGTTAAATCAATACTAGCCACACCGCACTTTATAATAGTCTGTATAACCTCTATTTTATTCGGGTGATTTAAAGGAGCTATATATTTACAGCATTGTTCAGCTATTACCAGTTGAATATTGTTTTCTTTAGACCACTTTAATAATGCTTCATTACTATAAACCCAGTCAGTTCGTGCCTCTTCAAAATAGTCAAAATATTTACCATTGTTTACATGCCCATATTTATCAGTATCTGACCATCTAACATTTGTTATAATTTTATGAGTAGGGAGGTTTGACATTGTTAATCCTTT
This sequence comes from Elysia chlorotica, assembly GCA_003991915.1. Taxonomy (NCBI): domain Eukaryota; kingdom Metazoa; phylum Mollusca; class Gastropoda; family Plakobranchidae; genus Elysia; species Elysia chlorotica. The sequence goes on from RQTK01001787.1 coordinate 34,334, forward strand.
CTATGTTTAAATGTATGACATGAATGGCTTTCTAGGTATAGAACATCTTTGTAATTGAGAAGAGTATTTATTTGCAACATTGGCTGTTTGACGAGCATATTTTAATAGTCCAGGTTGGCTTTTATGTCGTCCACGTTTGTAACCATTAATACCCTCATGATAAGCCAAATATAAATCGTAAGTATTTTTCTTACTAATACCAGTTTGATTATGTACATCGTTAAGATACCAACCAATAAAGTCTGTAGCATCTGCATAATTGGTTCTACTAACAAATGTTTGTTTTGTTTGCTTTTTATAATGATCCCATGTTCCATCTAGTGCTTGTGAATAACCATAAGCAGACGAGGCTCTACCTTCTGGAATAAAGCCCCATAGATATTTCATTGGTGGTTTAGCATCTGCTATGAACGATGATTCTTTCCTTATGAATGCCATTTGGACGTTAATTGGAATGCCCCATCTATTATATGAATCTATCATACTATAGTACCAATCAGGATTTTCATGAATTATGCTACAAGCATTGTTTATATCTTTAGGTTGATTTGTACTACAAGAGCTAACAAAAAGTCCTAACAATATTACTGTAGAAATACTTATTATCTTTTTCATCTATAAATACCTATAAAATATATCAACTACTTTATCTTGAAATCTTCTAGTATTATTTCTATCAGAGCCTTTTAAATCATTTAACATAATTGAAAAGCTAACTCTATGATTTTTAGCAGTCAATACATATCCTGATAATGTTGATACACCTGCTAGAGTACCCGTTTTAGCATGAACTTTACTTATAAGTCTTTTATTATTCATTCTATAAGCAATTGTTCCACTAATACCAGAAACAGGTAAATAGTTGTAAAAAGATTTACCAATTTTGCTGTTAAATGATTTAGATAAAAAATCTACCATAAAACTAGTCGTTACATGGTCTAAATGTGATAGACCAGAACCATCATACATAGTCAAATCTTTAGTATTAAGTCTTAATTGTTGATTTAAAACCTCTTTGACAGACTCAACTCCTGCCTCTGTAGATCCTACTCCCTTATGATGTAAACCAACCGTATTTAATAGTGTTTCAGCATATAGGTTATCAGACTTTTTAAGAGTACGGTCTATAAAGCTTCCTAGAGTAGCTGAAGATGTTGTTATTTGTGGTGTATAATTAGATGGTAGTGTACTAGTAATTAATACTTTACCATGCTTAATGCCTTTTGAATTAAGAAAATCATTAACAGTATCTAGTGTTTTTAGTGCTGGATTTTCAATTGCAAGGCTAAACATTCTTGCAGAAGCTCTTGATAGATATCCACTAAAATATAAATTATTATCATCATCCATTCTTACTATAGTATTTTCATGTGAGTTTGTATAGCTAGTATCATTATGAATTGATATATTTGATGCATTGCTTATTCTAGAAACACTTGTGCTAGTACTATTTTTGTTTTTATATAGTTTAACGACCATACAGTTTCTATTCATCGTAAAACTAGATGCAGGTGCACCATAACAAAAAGTCTGATCCTCTTTTGACCATCCTTTAGGAACATAAGGGCCTGAAAATTTGCCAACTAAGTAAACATTGCCAGTTATGTTATTTATGCCTTTTTCAGTTTTTATTTTAGATATTAATGATGATAATTGACCACCAGTTAATGCAGGGTTACCAGAAAAACTAATATACATGTCACCATTTAATGTGTGGTTTTTTAAATTAGCACCAGGATAATTAACACTAGTAATAAATCTATAGTTACTCGGTATAGTTAATAGCGCAGATACCATAGTAAATACTTTGTTATTACTAGCTGGAATCATATCTCTATCATCAGCAAACGAATATAATCTTTTCCCAGAATTTGTCCTATCTGCTGCTATGCTTATTTTAGCATCTTGTAGTTTGTACTTACTCACTAGATACTTTATATCACTGCGCATATCAGCTGCAAATATATTACTGGTAGTAAAAGTTAGTACACTAATTACTATTAAAGTTTTTATTTTAAAATTCAATTTATTTCACAAAATTTTATATTTACTCATATATCGAAAAATAATAGCATTTATAGTAGTATAAATATACCTAAACAATATGGTTTTTTTAATAGTTAATGGATAGTTTAGGTTTATTAATAATGGGTTATATATGTTGAAAAACCACAAACTAAAATATTTAAAAGCTATATAAATTTACAAGTAGGCAATAGTATATTATAATTTAATCAGTGTTGAGGGCTTATTGGCTCTTTAGTTATTTTATTCACGAAGGAAATCATTTTAATAATATGTCACAAATCTATAATCAGTTGACTCAAGATATGAAAGAGTCTATGAAAAACAAAGATAAAAATAGACTAACAACTATTCGTATGGCTATGTCAGCAATCAAACAAATTAATATCGATGAAAAAGTTGAGATTACAGATGAGATTGCTATCACAGTGATCACTAAAATGATTAAGCAAAGAAATGACTCATATACACAATATATAGAGGCTGGCAGAAATGAATTAGCCGAGGGTGAAAAAAGTGAAATAGAAATATTAACTAAATATATGCCTAAGCAACTTAGTGATGATGAAGTTGTAGCTATTGTCAAAAAAGCAGTAGAGGCTGTTGGCGCTACTTCTATGAAGGAGATGGGTAAAATAATGGCAAGTGTGAAAAAAGAACTAGCTGGTAGAACTGATATGAGTAAAGTCAGTGCTATAGTAAAATCTAACTTATCATAATTATTCTAACTCAAATCATAAATCTAAAATGGCAAAGCGAATATCTAGCACGTTTATTAAAGAACTTGTAGCATCTGCAGATATTGTTGATGTAGTATCTCGTTTTGTAAATCTAAAAAAATCTGGTAAAAACTATAAAGGATGTTGTCCGTTTCATAACGAGAAAACACCATCATTCTTCGTGACTCCATCTAAAAATTTTTATCATTGTTTTGGTTGCCAAGAGGCCGGTGATGCACTTTCATTTGTAAAAAAAATAAACAATCTAGACTTTATTACTGCAGTAGAGAGCTTAGCAGATCTTACAGGTAAAGAAATTGAATATGAAAACTTTTCTAAAGAAGACTTACTTGAACAGCAACTCTACAATAAATGTATTACAATATTAAATTCTGCTCAAAAATATTATAGGTGGAACTTAGGGCATGCAAATAGTAGTACAACTGCTATTAATTACTTAAAAAATAGAGGTATAAATGGAGATTTGGCCAAAACTTTCGGCATTGGTTATTCATCTGAGAGTTGGGATGGTATAGTTAGTATATTTAATGGCAAAGTCACAAAAGATGTTTTAGTAGAGTCTGGATTAGTTATAAGGAAAGATAATGGTCATGTTTACGATCGTTTTCGTTCAAGAATCATGTTTCCTATACGTAATATTCAGGGAGATGTAATTGCATACGGTGGCAGAGTGATTAATAATGATGATGGCGTTAAATATATAAATTCTCCAGAAACTATAGTATTTAAAAAAAATGCCATATTGTATGGTTTGTATGAGTATAGACAGTATAAAAAAGAGAAACAAGTATCTAGTAGCATAGTTGTTGTAGAAGGGTATATGGATGTTGTAGGTCTTGCTAGTCAGGGATTTTATGGAGCTGTTGCTACATTAGGTACAGCATTTTCACAAAGTCATGCAAAGATATTATTTAGAGAAACTAGTTCTGTTACATTATGCTTTGATGGTGATAGTGCTGGTAAGAAAGCAGCTATACGAGCAATCAAACATGTATTACATACCCTTGATGCAAATAAGACTTTAAATGTTCTAAGTCTTCCTGATAATAAAGATCCAGATGATTATATAAAAGAATTTGGTTTAGAAGAATTTAATAATCAAATTAATAGTGCAGACAATGTTGTGGACTTTTTGATAAAAAGTTTTACAGATAACAAAGATCTATCATTAGCAGAAACTAAAGTTAAAACTTTAGAAAATCTTAAAGAATTTATGCAAGATGTTGAAGATAGTATTTATACGGAAAGTATAGCAGCAACAATTGCCAATCTAATAGGTATTAATATTAATCAAATTAAAAATATAATATCAAAAAAAACATCTCATAATAATCAAAATTATAACTTTGATCAAAGAACAATCAAAATTACAAAAGATCTTTGTTTAGAGGAAAAGCTACTAGCTGAGACATTTGCTAATGTCTCGATAGTTAGAGAAATGATTCAAAAAAATCATATTGAGCTATATTCTAATAGCGAATACCTACATATTTTACAAAAAACATTGAAAATCCTAAAAGAGGACTCATCTAATGTTATTGAAACTGTTATACTTATACAGATGCTTACCGAAGAATACCCTCAATATAGAGAGTATTTTTTTGAACTTCTTAGTTATGGTATAGAAAATAGCTCAAAACAGTATGATAATGACCTCTACAAAGAGCAAATGTTAGATATGTTAAAAAGAGTCGAAAAACTAAGTGTAAAAAAACAAATAAATTATTTAAGAAAACAAGTTATAAGAACAGATATCCAGAGCATGGAATTGAAGTATTTACTTGCTAAATTAAGTAGTAATAATTAACTAAAATATTATATTTCTATTGGAGTTTATAGATGACAAGAGAAGACTTAATCTCAGATTTAAAAGATCTAATTGTTGATGGTAGAGAAAGGGGTTATTTAACTCGTAACGATATCTTAGATGCTTTACCAGGCGATGTTTCAGATGATCCTAAAAAGTATGAAGAGATAGAAGCCATCCTTATTGATGCTGGAATTGATGTCTATGATAAAACTCCAGAGATAGAAGAAATTGATGAACGTAAAGTTAGTGAAGCAAATCTTGATGATCTAAAAGGTAAGACATCTGACCCAATCAGAATGTACATGCGTGAAATGGGTATAGTTGATCTGTTAGATAAAAAAGGTGAAACTGAAATTGCAATTAGGATAGAAGAGGGTACTACAGAGGTATTTAGTACAATATTAGCATATCCAATTGTCATTAAAACTTATATTGAGAGATTCCATGAATTAGAAGAAAAAGCTAGTGAATACATGAATTCACAAGAGTTTGAAGAAGAAGAGCATGTAGCTAAATTTATCCGTTTTGGTGAGATTATGGCTGGATTTAGCGATGAGGTCGCATCTGAAGAAAAACTAGCTGAAGATGATCATGAAGAAAAAATTGATTCACAAAGAGCTTATGATTTCTTTGTGAATCTAGAAGCTATGTATGATAAATTCAAAGCTCGTAAAGGTAAGAAAATATACGCTGAGATGGTTAAAGAATTTGATTGTCTAAGATTATCTACTTCACACTTACAGAAGCTAGTAGATTATATTAGATTACCTTATGCAAGAGTCAAAGAGTATGAAAGAAAGATTCTAAGACTATGTGTAGAAAGAGCTAGAATGCCTCGTAAAGAGTTTATTGAGATGTATCAAATAGGAACATTAGATTGGTTAACTCCTATAAAAAGTAACTACCGTTTTAATGATAATACACTTAGAGAATTAGAAGTTTTAACTAAACAAATTAATCAGTTTAAAAAGCTGATGATGATGGAAATCGACGAGCTTAAAGATGTAAACCTTGAAATTTCAAAAAGTGAAGCAAAGATTACTCAAGCAAAAAAAGAGATGATTGAAGCTAACCTAAGACTTGTAGTTTCTGAAGCTAAAAAATATACAAATAGAGGTCTTCACTTCTTAGATATTATTCAAGAAGGTAATATTGGTCTAATGAAAGCTGTAGATAAATTTGATTATAGAAAAGGTTTCAAATTCTCTACTTATGCTACATGGTGGATTCGTCAAGCTATAACAAGATCTATTGCTGACCAAGCTAGAACAATTCGTGTACCAGTACATATGATTGAAACTATTAATAAAGTAAATAGAATAAAAAGACAAATTCTCCAGGAAAAAGGTAGAGAAGCTACTGAAGAAGAGATTATTGAATATACACCAAATATGACTAAAGATAAGTTGAAGAAGATACTCAATATATCTCATACACCTATCTCTATGGAAAGTCCTATTGGTGATGATGAAGATTCAACTGTTGGTGATTTTATCGAAGATAAAAATAACTATTCTCCTATCGAAGCAGCTAATCTTGAGAATCTAAGAGAAGCTATTAAAGAACTTATTGAAACTGGTCTTACAGAAAGAGAAGCAAAAGTGCTAATGATGAGATTTGGTATTGGTATGAATACTGACCATACTCTAGAAGAAGTTGGTAAGCAATTTAATGTAACAAGAGAGAGAATTAGACAAATTGAAGCTAAGGCTTTAAGAAAACTAAAACATCCTTCAAGATCATCATTCTTAAAAACTTTCTTATAATCATTTATAAACTTATCTAAAGAGCTTATTTATGCCATATTTATTCTTAGTAGTAGCTATAGTAACCGAAGTTTTGGGAACTATATCTCTACAGCTGTGTAATCAATTTACAAAGTTATGGTCATCTATATTTGTCTTAGTTTTTTACTTTCTATCTTTTTATTTCATGTCATTAGCTATGAGGCATTTAAGTACTGCATTTGTTTATTCTGTATGGTCTGCTGTTGGTATGGTCTTAATTGGAATAATAGGTTATATGTTTTTCAAGCAGAAAGTTAATATTGCATTTATTATAGGTACTACTATTACAATTATAGGTATAGTTATTATGTGCTCTTTTTCTAAGACGATTATGCACTAATTGCATTGACTATTTTTATCAAATAATTTAAAGTTATCAATCAAATAATATTAAAATAAACAAAAACTATGAATCATTTAATTAAATCAATAAAGTTAGCTATGCTTGTAGTAGTATTAATGAGCTTAAATAGTTGTATATTATTAGGCGTATATGCTGTAGATCAAGAAGCTCAATACTCTGAAAATCTACCATATAGTACTCAGAAGGTATATGATGTTGTATTGCATAAGCTTAATGAAAATAAAAATACTAAAATAACGTAAGCGTCTCAGGAAGTACATCTCCCATAGAGAATTTTATCCTATAGCATATATACCAAATTAATTTATTTATCATGAGATATATATGACAGAATCAGATTGGTATTTGATAATACAAGACTGGGAGAAATCTGAACTTAGCCAACAAGAGTTTTGTATACAAAATAATCTAGCTTACAATGATTTTAAATACTGGAGAACTAAAGGAATATCCGAGGGATTATTTACAGCTAGTAGCAGATGGCGACATAAGTTAGTAGATGAGT